>CAUYRT010066523.1:0-54650 GCA_963574885.1 Lepilemur ruficaudatus
CCAATTAATTTCTTTCTATTATTAGTAGAGACGGGGTCTCGCTCTTGCTCAGGCTGGTTTCGAACTCCTGACCTTGAGCAATCCGCCCGCCTCGGCCTCCCAGAGTGCTAGGATTACAGGCGTGAGCCACCGCACCCGGCCAAAAAGACAGAATTTTAAAACTAAACACACACACAGTCACATACTGGGAGATATGTGAAAAACAAAGTGGGACATAAGAGAAATTAAAGGACATCTAAGCCAAAATAGTTGATGGCCCAGACTACTTTTTTTCCCAGCTGGTCTAATTCAAGGGACAACTATTCTTATATATACTTGACACTTTTGTGGTATAAAGGCTGAATATGGTATTTTTCAACATTGACTAAATTAAAGCTCCAGGAAACTGTTTCCTTAAAGACGTTACTGCAGTTTTCTCAACTAATGGGGTACATAGTGCTGTAAGTTCCAATCCGACCAATGGAGTAAACAATGTTGAAACTTCAAATCCAGCTAATGGGATACAAAGTGCTTAAAGTTCAAGTCAGACTCATCTAAGCCCTAAAAATCAATCAATAATGTTTTTTGCATTTGTATAGTGCCTGTTACTTTTTCCAAAGTGCATCTATTCCTTCATTTTATAGCACCAGGAAGAGTAATTTGTTTACTAGTTGGAGAAACTTCACTTTTAAGGATGCTCTTGTCTCCTCCTAAAGTGGATGAAAGTCCCAGTCAAAAATATCCGTTCATAGGCTGGACATGGTAGCTAACGCCTGTCATCCTAGCACTCTGGGAGGCCGAGGCGGGAGGATCGTTTGAGCTCCGGAGTTCGAGACCAGCCTGAGCAAGATCAAGACTCCGTCTCTATTAAAAAATACAAAAAATTAGCCAGGCATGGTGGCACATGCCTGTAGTCCCAGCTACTTGGGAGGCTGAGGCAGGAGTTTGAGGTTGCTGTGAGCTGGGCTGACACCACGGCACTCTAACCCGGGCAACAGAGTGAGACTCTGTCTCAAAAAAAAAAAAAAATAGAATGTCCGTTCAGGAGGAAAGAACTTTTTCAACAAGAAGCGCCACCCAACATCGGAAAGAGTGGCTTCCTGAGAGAGTGAGCTCCTCATTGGCAGAAGTATGCAAGAGAGTTGTAAAAACTACGTGGCTTCCAAGTGCCCTTGAGACATTAAGATTCAGAGTCTTCAAGTTTCTTACAACGGAAGCCATGAGGGCATTGCCCTGTTGCCTTCTCTCATTCCTCATTAATGAGAAAGATCATAAGATCACTGATGCAAGTCCTAGTGAAGTCTTCTCCAGAACCCAGAAAGGCCATAAACAGAGAGGCAAAGGGCAGGAGGAGGGAGTCAATCACGAGCCTGGAGGAAACAGGATAAGCCCAGAGGAATGGCTTCTGGAAGCGGACAAAGAATTTGAAGGGGGTGGGGGATGGCCCAGGGAACAAAGTGAAACTGTCCACACTCAGATAACAGTCCACATGCTGTACCCCTGAGATTGGATTGTAGCAGCCCTTTTAGAAAAGGTGGCACTCTTAAGACGTTGTACAAATCCAGTTGGGTCCCCAGGACACAGGCATCTCCACCACCGCCCCGCAAACCCTGGACATCACCAGTGAGATATAAACAGAAGCCATCTTCTTGAGAGTTTCCTGGAACTGAGAACTCAATGAAGGTGCCTTCTAGTACCTCCCAAGTTAACCAGAGGCCAGCAAACAATTAACTAGGGTGGTCTATTTTCTCTACACTTTACTTTTATGATAAAAGCAAATGATAGTAAGTTCATATTTGTAATTTGTTCCAAAAACCAAACTCTAGAAGATGCCTTAAATTGAATCCAGATTTCAAGGGGCCCTTGGTTTTGTCTGTTCTATGGAGCAGGTAGCAACATATGGCCCAATTCAAACCTATAACTTAGAGTTTTGAATCTGACTTTAAAAGTCTTGGCAACACCACAAAAGGCCAAAGGACATGTGTGTTACTCCTCATGAGGAAACCTGTCCCTCTCAGATAAGGCACGACACCCATGGCTTTCAGAGAAGACAGGATTTTTCTTCCTCCCAAAACAAATGGGAGTGGTACACAGAGAGAGGAAGACAGCCAAGTCCTCATCCTACATGGTGAGAAGTCAACAGATAATGTCCAAAGAGTAGCAAAACATGCAAGTTATTTAAAAATGTGGAAGTAAATACCAAAAGAATCAGCTAAGATTTTAAAGTGGCTGCCACAGGGGAGGCAGGAGGGTAGAGGTGAGGGGAAGATTGTGGTTCTGTAGAAGGATTTGATTCGTGAAACCATATGCATGTGTAACTTTGAAAAAAACTACAAATTTTAAAAACAAGAAAAAAGAGGGAAAAGGGCTGTGATACCTTGAATATATTTCCAAACTTAAGCTATAAAATAATACTTTAGCTAAAGGATAATATCAAATTTAAAAATTTCTCTATATTTTTCAACCAGAGTATTATATTTTAATAACTATTTTCCTGATTAAAGTAATATTGTTCATTGTTTTAAAAACAATTAGAAAATAACTCCCCCTCCAAAAAACAGAGGAAAATATTCATAAAATCACCACCCAGAAAGATAACCACTGGATGATCTAGAGGTATTTTCTTTTCTATGTATGTATATATGTATATTCATATAATATAGACAATTTTAACTCTTTGGACTCATCCAATAAAAATAAGCATTTTGTTTTGAGGGGAAAGGACATAATCTGTTTTGAAGAGTATTGAATAAATTATATTACCATCAGTCAATATCAAGTTTTCATACTACGAGGGCAGGCATGTCAGGTTGTCGTATTTTGACTGCATGGTGCATTTACATAACAAAAACAAAAAAAATTTTTTGGAAAGTGAAGGTGTGATTTTTTGAGAATTCCTAGACATAAATTGCAGCGATGGGAGGGAGGCCCTTCCGGGAAACTGGTTCCACCTCATACTGTGCTGTTTTCTAACTAACGCTCTGCTCATGAACCTTCTCACATGGGCTTATGTCTTCCTGTGAAGCCCCTCTGTGTGTTCTCCTTCCCCCCTCACCCTGTCACTGGTTTTCCTCTCTACCTCAGTGTCCTGTTTTATTTTCCTCTCTCACACCTTTTCCCTGACACCCTTAACAGATGCAATGTGGAGCTAAGATCCTATGCTTATTACCTTACATTTGTACAATAGAATTGGCCGTTTCTTACGTTTAAAAGTCAAGTAGAAAGCATTTCATTTATCCATTTTCTAAAGCCCACATTGCTGCCTTGAATTTTGTGCTTGTTTTTGTTGTTGTTCTTAAACATCAAAGGAAGCTGCTGCAACCCTTAGGCCTGAGTAGGAAACCCTCAGAAGTAAGAAGAGCCCTGACTCCTGCCAGGAGAAGCCAGTGTAGACATGGAAGAGGCCTTACAGTAGGGAGAGAGTGGTTTTCTAGAGGAGAGACCAGGGAAGAGGGCTAGTGTCAGAGTCAATTTACTCTGCTCCTGGGGCCCCAGCCCAGCATCACCCCATGCAGGAGAGTCAATAAGCCCAGGAGAAAAAGCCAAAACTATCAGAGCATCCAGCTAAAGAACCACCTATGCCTCCAGCCCTCTGAGAAGGGTCTGCCTCTTTTTCTGGTCATTCAAAATGCCTGAATCTTTTATTTCCACAATAGTGTCTTTTAAAATCAGGTCATCTCCATCCGACACATATAGGATTTTTTTGTAACCTAGATGCTAGACACATGTTACAAGAGCTTTTTAGGTCCTGATGACTCTTTGAAGTGTAAGTTGTCTGTCTCTCCCAGCTCAGAGATCTGCCCACCGGTCATGGCGGGCCACAGAGCTCCAAAGTGTCTGACAAGAAATACTGACCAGGACAGGCCAGGGCTGGTCTGCCATAAGAGGCCTCCCACACCAAAGATGCAAATATGATCTGATAATTCAGCCAGCAGAGTATCTACCAGTAGCCTTATCATCCAAGCCTCTCTATGTCCCATTTCAGCCACAAGCTCCTAATGGGATCTTCTGGTTAGACACTCCACTGAAACCAGCACACACGGTGCTGTATCTGCAGCACGTCCCTGAGTCCATGTCAAACACAGAATCCGATTCCGCGGACGTGCCTCAAACTCCGGGAACTTATACTGGAGCTCACTGCTGCATTCTTCTTGGCAACTATTTCCAAGCTATCTCATTATGAAGATACATGAAATAAAAGGCAGAATGAGAACATAAAAGAGGCAGTTCAGCTTTCTCTAAGTATTTCTTCAAGAAGCTCGGGCACATAGCTCTAGTTCTGAGAAACAAACCATTGTATTTCCAAACAGTAAGTTTTCTACAAATGATGAAGGCAACTGGGGTGGGGGGAGAGGAAGGATGACCAGTTCTCATCAAAAAGCAGCAAGATGAGACAAGTTTTTATACAGCGGCAAATGTTCCTTTTGGACTCACTTCAAACCTGCGTGTGGGCTGATTCTCCGAAATAAACAAATTCTCTTGTATAACAGAGGTTATGGGGTGCCGGAAAGAGATCACCCACAAATCACCTCTGCCTAAACAAGAGAGTCAGTTCTCCTGCCTGCACTGGGTCTTGACTCAGAGAAACCTGACCGGGGACGTGGGCCTGTATCAAAGGGTCCACGTAAGAGTGGGTGGGGTATATGCTACAGTTGAACTGGTACAGCATTTTGACAGCCCTGAAATGCCTGTTCCACCCAGCAAAGAGCTGGAATGCCAACCCTGGCTTCAATCAGCACCCGTAAGCCGCCTAGGGAGGCACAATGTCCTGAACAGCAGTGGCCGAACACGTGTGCGGGAGGGGCAGCTGCCAAGCCTGTCATGTTTACCAGGAAGAAGGAGTGTTGATTTTGCAGATTTTTGATAATGTTTTCACAGCCAGTGTTATTCCTGATCCATTTTAAAATGCAATCTGAAAAATACCCCTTCCCTCATCAGTCTCCTCGTACTTAAATGGTTCCAGCCACCTCAACCCCTAGAAACCTCTTTCTCTCTATGGGCCGAGGGAAGAGCAGAGGGAAGCCAGGATCTCAGGAATAGCAATAGGGGGCTGAGAGAAGAAAACCAAATTCAGACGTGGGACACCTGGGCTTAGGACTCTGACACTAAGGAGCTGCTGCAAGATCTCTGTGGGCCAGATGGGACCATCTAGAAAGAACTCATGCAACTCTAACCATCTTTGGGCCTGTTATACTGTATTGATTCCATGTTCTCACTTTACCCAAATGCAGTAAGCCATGAAAATTTAAAAAGACTAGAATGAATTAAGAGGTTACTTTAGACTGAGAGCAAAGATTAGGCAAAGCGAGCGGCACAGTCTGGTTGGGCGGATCTGGCATGCCACCACAGAAGAGAAACAGGCTAGAAAGAGCCATTTACAAAATGCTGAGAGTTTGCCCAGGCCCTTTTGAATACTGGGTTCTTGGATTGTTTCCTGATTTTTTTTTTTCCTACACAATCTTGAACATTGACTATTATGTAAAAAAAAGAGAAACATTTAAGAGGGAAAAATATCATCCTGGGAAGACACAAGAAGAATACTGTTTAAAGTAAGACTCTCTTCTCTCTCTGACTCTCATACACACAAACTCATATACACACACTTGACTAGCCTTATGAGTAATCTGCTGCCATGGCTGGTGCCCAGCTAACTCTGTCATAGCCAGCAGCCTCTGCCACCCACTGAAGCAGTGGAAAAGTTGTCTGACCAGCTCCCTTCCTGATGCTGATCTATTTTTGGCTAAAACCTCTGGCTTCGGTTAGGGCCCAGACTTGCCTAGGGTTCCCCTTAGAAGTACCATTTGATGGTACTTCTGAGAGACCCTGTGGAGATCAAGCCAGTTCTAGACCTTCATGACCATGGTTTTGAGATCTATGCGGGGATCAAACGGTGGGCACTCCATCCCAGAAACATCATGGTGTACCAAGCTATCCATCAACACTAAGATATCTGTATGTGCAGCACAACGTGGACTCCATAACCTCCACGATGCTTACAGTGTAATTTCAGAAATAAAATCAGCCAATCAGCACAGTGGGAGCTAATCAGACAGCCATACAAGGTAAAAGAAAAACCAAAAAACTCATTATCATTCAGAGAGGAGTTCTAAGAATGGATCAAGTATGGGCTACAAAAGTCACCTCAACTTCAGATTCATACTGGGCCTTGAAGCAGGACTAGAGTGTGTAGAAGTATTCTAGAATATTGATGGAAGACACTCCGGGTAAAAGATCTCTTTAGAGGCCATGATGGAGACCCTGAAGCTGGCTGACCAATAAAGCAACCATTAAGCAATTCCCCTTCCCCTCCTAGTCCACAGCTTTGTGTCTCTCATGTATGGGGTATAGACTCTCAGGTAGACTCCAAGGAAAACAATGTCCAAGCAGAGGGTACTAGATGGCCAGAGTAAAGTGGTACACACCACATGTCAGTAGACTGAAAAGGCAAGGCAAATTCTCTTTGGCAAGTTCCCTAAGTTGGGTTCTCAGAACCCTCCATCAGAATCCTGCGAACTCTATAGACCTGAGAAATCAGCATCTCTGAGGGCATAGCCAGGGAATCTGTGTCTTTAACAAGCCATCAGTATGATCCCAAAAGTGTGAGAACTGCTGGTAGCCTGTTCCAGCCTATCTTCTTCTGAAGTAGGGGTAATAAGGAAAAGGCTGCATATCTCAATTAGGAAAGAGATTTAAGCAGAAAGTACACATGGGCTGGGGAAGAGAGTGGCTGGAGCAGTTAGTAGGACATCTCTTAGGACGAGAGACAGAATATGATGATCAGCCATCCATCTCCACAGGGAAACTGCCTTCACTGCATCCTTGGAGGATCCTAAGGAAAAAAAGGTGATGTCTTTACAGAAGCCAAAGAAGGGTTGAGTTTAGATGGATCTGGGTCAGCCTCGAGAATGAAAGAATCCACCAGTGTGGCTGGGTCTGTCCAAGTTTGGCCCAAACTCACCCTGCTAGAGATACACCCTTGAGAAGCACTGACCACCAGAGGCCATCCCAAGTCCTAGGGGATTCAAGGGAGCAATGAAGCTGCCTCCACCCCACTCCAGATATCATAGTCCCTGACCTAGGATTGCCAATGTTAATTCAGCTCTGTCTGGCCACACCATGGCCCTAAACTGACACCTACACTCCCCCTCCCCCAGGGATCAGTGGGTATCACCTGTCACTCCCTAGGCCTGAGGCAGGGGCTGGCCCCAGAGGCTCCAGATCTGAGTGACTGTGCCAGTGGTTCTCCAGGTGTGGTCACCAGCCCAGCAGCAGCACCCAGTAACCTGTTAGAAATAAAAATCCTCTGGCCCCACCCAAGAGCTTCTGAATCAGAAATTCTGGAGGAGAGGCCCTGCATTCTGTGTCCTAACAAACCTTCCAGGTGATTCTGATGCAGCTGAAATTTGAGAACAAGTGCATTATACTATTAATAATAATATGAGTCAGGATGGTAAATTAATAAAAGCAGCACCATATACACATGGCCACATTTGCTTTCAAATATGTTAGGGATATCCTCTTCTAATCCCTAGGCTCTATAATTCATTTGACTCTCCCAGCAATGCTGAGGTAGATAAAGCTGCATTATTCCCATCTTACAGAGGAGATCGAGGCTCAGGGAGAGGAAGCGACTGGCACAGATTACCCCTACCCAGAGCCCGCTCCTTGACAGCCACTTGAAAGCCAGAGACTTAACTCTAAGTAATTAAAAGTTACCAGCCCACACCAATTTCTTTTCCCCAAGGCCCATAGGGATACCACTGGCAGCAGGAATGAAATTTCTTTTTATCTGGTCCACTCTTAGCTCAAGTGACTATTTCTAAGACTACCTTCCATTAATTCTGGATTTGAACTGAAATGGCAATTTTAAAACCACCGAGAGACAGATCCACTTAGTCTCAATGCTGGCCTGACACTGAATCAAGACAACAGCCCTCAACGACAAACAGGCCGTGCGCCAGAAGTTCATCTACAAGTTGGAGGGCTGGAACACAGACTGCATTTTCCCATGGATATGACATGGAGATAGTGGTGGGATCTCTAGGTCAAGTCACAAAAATCTGTCTGCAAGAGGGAGGCAGAGGGCATAAGTATGTTTGGCAGTGGGCCAAAGGGTTCAAATCCCAGCTCTCTAATTATTAACCAACATGAAACAAAAGCCCACGTCACGTAGCCCTCTCTGAGCCTCAGTTTCTCCACTCAGAAATCATAACACCCACTTTGCAGGGTTGTCGAGAGGATTAAAGGACAATGTATACAGTGTCTGGCATACAGTAGACATTCAACAAATTGTTGCAGTTCATTTGTTTAACTCCTAAAGCAGCGACCATGTTCTCTTTTTGCCCTGAAAACTATGCAATTAAAATAAATAGTGTACATTTGAAAGTACAAGAAGATTGACTGCAAGAGGATTAACTGCTTCCTAAAGGACCAAGGAAAAGGAGGGAGGGTGGCAGGCTGGGGGGTTGCACGAGAGGTCAGGTGCTGCCATCACCCACTCCCCACCCCTTTGGCCTTCCTTCAGCTCTCAGCTCATTTGTCACTTCTTTGGGAACCTTCCTTAGCCTTTCAGACTGCGTCAAATCTCTCTAGTATATGCTTCAGTAACCCCAAGTACTTCCTCTTCGCAGCCTTACACTAATTATAATTTGACCCGTATTTGCTTAATGTCTGTCCTCCACAGACTCTACAAGCTCCATGAAGTCAAGGCCCAGGTCTGTTTCTGCTCATCAATCCTTCCCTGGCACTTTGTCCTGGGCCCGGAACACAGTAGGCACTCACATATTTGTAGAGTGGATCATACCAGAGCAGCTGGGCAAGGATGGGTAAAGGGAAGAACTGGCTGCACAGGTAACTCACAAGTTGAGGTCTGTGACTCAGGGCTACCTGCAGAGGCACACAACTCTTTTCCTGCCCCAAGAAAATCGATCTGCCTCTGCCATATCACTTGGCCAAAAAGGCTGATTATTACACCCACAGGCATCCTCTTCCAATGGGTGCACATGCCCCCAGGCTGCTCAAAGGGAAAATGCCAAATGAAGTAAAGATGGCACAGGAATCCAGGCAGGTTTGGGGTTTGCTGCAGTTCTCCCTGCCCCAATCTCAAAGTGGAAGAACTATGCCAGCCTCACCAAAGCTGGAACTCTGCAGCAAGGCATAGAAAATAACCCTGCCAGCTGCAATCCACTGAGTGTCTATTTCTGCCAGGGTACAGTCCTGGGTGATCCTCAAAACCTAATGAGGTAGGTGTGGTTCCCATTCTACAGAGGAGGAAAATGAGACTCAGGGAGATTAGGTACACACTCATGATCATGTAGTTAACCAGTAGCAGAGCCAGCACTAGAACCCAGATCAGTCAGATTGCAAAGTGTGTGCTCTTAGCCACAGTCAGCTATCTATCCCTATATTTGGTATAAGTTTCTCCAGACTCTGTGAAGGAAGTAGAGGCCTTGGAGAGTCAATGCAGCATGATATAAAACACATTGCACAAAGGAGATTATTCTAGTTTGGGTTCTTCCACTACTATGTGATCCAGGGTAAGTTATTTTACCTCCCTGGACCCCAGGGAGGCTTCCTCCCCAGGAAAGTAAAAGAGTGGACCAGATGGCCAATAAGAGGGAGACACGATGCTGTTGAGCATGTAAAGATGCCTGCCAGTCAAAACCTATCACGAAACCACATCTGCCTGGCCCTTACCCAGGACCCAGCCATGCTGCCATTCAGCTCCCTCTCACCCGAACTGGAAGGTAAACAGAGACTTTGAGCTTTCTGGTGGGGAGGGAAGGAATGACAGAGCCCACTGACTTCTCCACTAGGCCCCCTGAAACTGGCTTGGAATGAGCCAAAGATGAGAAACAAGGCACAGGAGACTGTTTACCATACGTTTAAATAAACCCAAATGCCCCTTCTTGCAGCAGGAAACTGAAAAAATACCATATGCTATGAAAGAAGCAGGTATCTATCCCTAAGTCTCCCTTGGGCTCATGCCCTTCAGTAGTCATCTACGCAGCCCCAGCTCCCTCTGGGACGTGTTCAATGCATACCCAAGACCAACTGCAAGGAAAGCCTTCAGAAGGCCATTCGTCCAAGTAACAGATTTCTCCCTAACTTTGGCCTCTGCACAGCTGTACAGAGTGATCTGGAATTTATAGTCTCCTCTACAAAGCCTTACAAGGTCAAAAATGTTTGAGTTGTGTAATTCCTAGGATGAAAAGGCTGTGGAACAGAACAGGCTAAATGGCCATCACAAACGACACTTCAGAAGCCAAAACCCAATAGCCAGAACGCAGAGTCAGCAGCGGACAGAGCTGGAGCCAAGGTGCCTGGTGCCAGCCAGGCTTCAGCAGCATGCAGGCCTGTGCTGCCACCACCGCCTGCTGGTCCCCACCAAGAGCAAGCACAGTCACCCTAGCACCAAAGCAGGAGTCACAAAAGAGCTGACATCCATTTTTGGATGACCCCTGAGCCTTCATATGCTTTGCAAAACCCATACGGGATTTTACACGTGTGGCAAGGTATGGAGGAAATGGTCAGAGACATTGTGTAAAATGTTCATCAAAACAAAACCTGAACTATAAGGAAAAGGAAGAGGGGAGAGGAGAGGGGAGGCGAGGGGAAGGAAGAGGGAAGAGCGGGGAGGGGAAAGGGAGAGAGGAGGAAGGAGCATTCCTCTTCTTTACCATAAGCTTAGATGCACTAAATCTAGCAACGTATACAAAATATTTCAGGGGCAGGAAAGTAAGGAGAAACAAGGGAAATGAAGAAGGGGAGAAGGAAAAATACAGAAAGGGGAATGTGTGAAGAAAATGTCAAGTTACCCCAACCTGGAGCTATCTCATAGCCTTGGGCTTTTTCCCCCACCCCTACTTGCCAAGGTTGTTTAAAAGTGAGTTCTGCAATTCCACCCTAAACATCCTACACCAAAGACACAGCAAAACCTAATGAACCAACTTACTAAGTCAGCACCCAATCTCCTGTAAAACGAGAAAAACAAACACACAAATGTTAAGAGGACACACCATGATGTAAGACACCATACACAGAATTTGAAGACATTTTTAGCTTCTCAGAAAAGTTCCTAAATGCCTAAATACACTTATGCAAGCCCTTTCAATTTAAATGATAAAATTCAACTATTTATGAGATCAAAATTTTAAGTTATTTAAAAATAAAGGTAGCGTTATGCTTGCACACTCAACAGGCATGAAAAACTACCAGGATTTGGCAATAAATGCTAGGGTGCTTAAGAGAATGCAGTAAGACCGAGAATAAATCTAATCTACTGGATCAAAGCTATGTTTCTCCAAATTAGAAAAAACGGTAGCTAAAATTTTACTCTCCATAAAATTTGCTGAAATGGACATTTCTACAAAAAGATTTTTAAAGTGTTGTTTTATATTTTAACTTGAATACTCTGAATACCACCTACCCTACTGTTTAAATATATTTTAAAAAACAACACACACAGGCGCATGCATAAGGATGGCTCCAGTTCTATCTATGCCCTGAATTCAAAGTATCACAGATGGGTCCTCCACCAGAAAACAAGACAGAAGATAGTGTTTACTAAACACCTACTGTGTGCCAGACCTCAGCACTATTAAGGCGCCCCTTTATGCCTGACTCTCTGACTTCCCAGTCCCCAGACAGCCATGACAGATTAAAAATGGAGAGAAAGGATTGAAGGTCACACCATGCCTTCAGATACAGCTAATATTTAACAGCAGGCAAAGGTGAACAGTGTATGTAGAGAGCTCACCTGAGGAATATGTCAACCCTTATTGAGAGCCTTTTTCATCTTAAGAGGCTGACCAATGTAGACTGGTTAACTCTTTCTTCATCCTTTCTCTGGTGGCTTCTGAGCCCATCTTACCACCCTTTAGGCCTTCCTGATTGAGGGCAGCACTTCCTCCCCTAATTTTATCTTGTTTCTGGTCACCAACAAGACTGAATCTGGAATTCAGCAGGACCTCAGAGTGGTAGAAAAGTGAAAATGAGGGTGTCCCGGAAAAAGGATGAAGTCACATTACTAACTTCAAAAAGGCAAAAATTCCAAGCCTCATGAAGCTCAGAGCCAGGTCCCAGTGTGGTTATAGGTTACAGACAGGAAAGGCTGAGGGAGATCTGACAGGGTTTCAGGGCCCAACCCAGAGATGCCTCTTTTCCCTTTTCTCCTCCTTGTTGCAGACTATTCCCCCTTTGTCTTTCTTTTTCATCAACATAAATTTCTTGAGTCCCTACTTAACATATGCATGTTTCCCAATTTAACACAGCCTTCGTCAACATAATGCCGTCATACACAGCACCTGACATTTCATGAACTCCATCCTTTGGGGATCTTGTAGAAAGCCTTTTGTGAAAAACAATCTCTGAAGAGAAAGTTCACCAAACATTGTTTTATGTTGTTGGATCACAAATCCCACTGGCGTTCCACACCCCACCAACCACATGTCCACATTCAGAGTCATGTGGCAGAATGTACTCATGGGTGCAAAGCACTGATAATGAATGCAGAGCCAGAGCTCTTTCTGCATGAGCACATACAGGGCACACAGGAGCCGATTTCCAAGACTGTCACTAACAATCAAACAGTAATAATGAATAATAGCAGCCACAGTGTACTGGGCACCTGTTTATAGGTCAGGCACTAGGCCAGTGCTTACATACATTATCTGGTTCAATCAATCCTTACAAGTGGGAGGCCAATTTTATCCTCCCAATTTAATGGAAAAGGAAAGCTGAGCTCAAAGACTTTGCCCACAGTCACACGGCAAGTTAAGAGGCAGCATCAAAATCTACATCCAAGACCAACAATGACTCCTCTCCTTTCCCCAGTGGCGGAGAGTAGTAAGACAGGACTTCAGAATGTCTAGAGATCCTCCCCAGTTCTGTGCGCCCTCTCTTCTGCATGTGGATATGGTAGGTGGGAATTTATGCTGGGGATGGGAAATCTATGTGCCGGAAATAAATGTGTAAACATTTCCTCCATGCTCCAATAATGTCACTTACCTCCCCAACCATCACCGCACGTTTTTGCAATTGAACATTTTAAAAGCAATCAATTCTTGCTACATAAAAGACTTTGGCACAGAGAAGCAAGGTCTGACCCGATTAGAATGTGTTGCAAAGAAGCAATCTGCACAGTTTTGAATAAGTTACATTCTAAGATTTGTCTAGAAATTTCAGGCTCCAAACCTAATCCTAGACTACTTCAAGGGCTGGGCTACCAGAGAATTATTAGCTTCTCCATTTCATCTTCAGCTACCACTGATGAAGGTGACAGGGCGCATGGGTCATGGGTCCAAGCTCCCTGACCCTGCAGCAGGCTGCAGCCAAACTCTGCAGCCCTGAGTTCCAGAGGACAGGATCAAGCATGTGTGATGTTAAGAAACATAACTATAAGAGGCAATAGACTCCCATTTGGAAAACCAGAGAAAATCACAATCACCAACATTCCTACCAAAGTATTATTTTGAGACATTTCCTTGCATTTTTGTTTTTTTGTTTTCATTTACATTTAGCACATGGCGGTAAACATAGCTCATATACAATACTGTTTTCTGTCTTCCAGCTATTTCTGCTGGATTATCAAGGGTCACCTCTTCTATGAAGCCTTTCCCAGACATTCCCTTGTCTAGGTGAAGTGGACCCCTTTCTCCTCTATGCTTCCAGCACCCTCTAAACACACTCGTATCCTACCCCTGTAAAACTTTATTAATTAGCTTACCCATCAGGCTCCCCCTATAAACCACAGCCCTCCCAGAGCAGTATGATTGTAAAGCTTTGATTGCTTTTCACATAGTTGGCAGAAGCAACACCAAAACTTTAACAGGTCACACTGGAGCCGCAGTGCCATGATTGATTTGTTTCAGCCATCCTTCCACTTTTTGATGTGGTTCCAATTTTTCTTTTGACAACATATAATTTCCTTCATGCGTATTTAACTGATTATAAACGTTTCTTAGAACTGCTATTGATCAACTTCAAAATCACACAAAGGAGAAGGAGGTCTGCGGGCATGAGACATGGATCAACGTCCCAATATTAAAGTAGGAAAGGAGGTGACCCTGACATCTACAAATAAATAAGCCTTAGTAACTACAAACCAAATGATTCCTGAGGAAGTTTTAGATCAAATGGTCTGGGGACATTTAAACAAGAATGCGAACATTGGGAAAAGGCAATGTGAGTCCACTGTGACAAAGGCATGCCAAAGCCACCCAATTTTCTCTTGTGGTAGTTACCAAGTTGGTACATCAGGTGAGATGTCAGAGAGATACACCTGGATTTCAGCAAAGTATCCAAAAAAAAAACTTACCATGATTCATTTGCAGATAAGTTAGTGAAATAGAGTGAAGCAGCTTGCACTATCTAGCCAGCTGACAACCACCTCCGCCAAATGTGCACCACTCCCTCCTTTGGGCCACCACTGTACTCAGTACATACCCTCTCAGACCACCGATTAAACTTGACTGAGTGACTTGTCTGTCTTCCTACTAGACCAGGGGTCTGAAAAGTATGGCTCACGAGCCAAACCAGCCCATCTCCTGTTTTTGTAAACTTTGATCAGTACAGTAGTGCTCTTTGTCTACATGTTGTTTATGGCTCCTTTGGCATAGACAACGACAGAATTGACTAGTTACAGCAGAGGATGTATGGCCTGCAAAGCTGAAAATATTTACCATCTAGCCCTTTAGAGAAAAAGTTTGCCAACCTCTGTACTAGCTGATTATCTCTTTCCAGGCAGGAAGGATGTCTTATTCCTACATACCCTCAGCACCAGCACAGTGCCTGGCACATAACAGGCACACAATAAACATCTGGTGAGTAAACATATACACTGGCATCTTAATGGCTTGATGACAAGCTAAAGAAAGGTTACTGGTGGACAGACAGAGGGTTCAAGCTTTAGCCATACCCTGTCCGCCGTCCATTTTTAGCAATGGCTTGACTGGGGACAGACACAGGAGGCAGGCTTATCAAACCCTCGGACAGCACGAGACTAGGAAGAAGAGCCGATGCTGCTATAGATGACAGGTTCAAGAATCAAATGCCCCTGACGGCGTAGCATTCTGTGGCAAAAACAAAGGCAACTGTGCAAGTACAGGATGGAGGCAGTTCTAAACTTCCCTGAGTCCACGAGACCTGCCCTGGCAACCATTCATGTGAAACAGAGTGGGGTGCCATCACTGACCACAAGGTTCACCGAAGCCCACAGGGCCAAGAGTAATTCAATCTTCAACAGCATCAAAAGTAGGACAGTGTCCAGTTCACGGAAAAACAGTAATGGCCCCACTATACCCTGCCACGGCCAGGCTGCAAGTGGAGGATTCCGCTCAGGACACCACACTTTTTAAAGTATTTTTTAATGGATTCCACTCATATGGTTTAAAAGGCACCCAGTGGTTTACAGTGAAAAGTACTGAAGCCACCCAGTCTCCAACTCAGAGGCAACCAGCATTACCCACTTCCTCTATACCCTTCCAGATGTACTGCGTGCATATGCAAGTAAATATTCTCTCCCTTTTTTGCACAAATGGTAGCACACCCTACATACAGCTCCATTCTCTTTGTTCACGTAAAAAATATATCCCACAGAGTCCCATGCCACTAAAGAGTTGCTTCATTTCTTTCTGTGGTGGCATAGTGTTCGCTTGCACAAAGACGCCATACTGATGGACATTTAGGTTATTCCAGTATTTTGCTACTTTACAAACAACACTATAAGGAACGAACATGCATCTTTTTTCACATAGGCAGTTATATCTGTAGGACAAATTCTAAGCAGTGAAATTACAAGGACAGAAAGTGGGTGCATTTGTGTTATAATTTTGGTGGATATTGTCAAATTGAATACTGCCTTTTAAAGAGAGTAATGGACAAAATGGAGTTTTCCAAAAGAGGGGGCAGGAAATTAAGCCCCACAAGGAAGAGGTAGAGAGGCTTAATGAGGAGAATCACCCTCAAGCACCCGCAGCTACCACCAATAAAACCAGTCCCCGTTCACTTACCTGACACATCCTTGGGGACTTACATACACCATTCCACCAACTGTCACCACCATGTTGAGGGATGGGCATTTTTATCCTCATGAGGCAGATAAAGAAAACAGGCCAGAATCCTCTTGCCAAAGGCCACAGAGCCCGGAATGGGGAAAGCCCAGACTCAAACCAAATCAGGTAACGCCAACACTTGTGCGCCTTACCCCTCCTACCTCCTGGCCCTTCTGGCTGGGGCCTGGGGCTGTAGCAGCATTCTTGGACCTGGCTGCACCTGAGAATCACCTGGGCATCCTCTGCACAGGCCCCGGCCCCAGATTCTGATCTAACTTTTCAGGGGAAAGCAGACTTCGTTTTGAAAGCCCCTCTCTCTCAGGTGAAGCCCATGTACAGTTAAGGCTGAGAACTATCACCCTAATCCACAGCAGTTCTCCAAGGAGGTCAGGCATCAAATTCACCTGGAGTGCTTGTAAAACAGAGACTTGGGGGCCCCAACCCCTGAGTTTCTGAGTCAGCAGGTCTGGGGTGGGGCTGGAGAATTTGCACTTCTAATAAGTTCCCAGGTGCTGCTAATGCTAATGGCCTGGGGACTATGCTTTAAGAACCACTCTCTAGAAGCAAGAGCTACTACTACTCTTAGTAATGTACAGCAATTAACATTTTACAAGGTACATTATCCCAGTGAACTTTCACTGCTCTGGAATGTCCAATGGGATAATGTCCTCTGTTAAATGAAGTGAAAACAGATACTCGAGTGTCTTATCCACATTTGTACAGGTTGTAAGCGTCACAAAATCTTCGTTGTTTCTTTTTTCCTTCTTTTGCTTTCTGTAAAAGTATTTAGCTTGTACTCAGGTCCTCTGACATATAGTTAAATCCTCTTTCCACTATACTAACACCAGACTCTAACTTCCAAGAGGGAGGGAACCTTGTTTATCTTGTTTAGTCTTGTTCTGAAAAAAAAAGGTTGGTGTTCAATCCATATGCTTGAATGAATGAATGAATCATGGTATGTAAAATAGTGAGACATGGGTCCTAAAGGAGAAATCTGTAAGGCAACTGACTTTAGCTCATATTAAAGAATTGTAACAATTAGAATAATTCAAAAATAAAATGAACTGCCTCAACAAGTGGTAAGCTTCCTGTCCTTGGAGAGATACAAGCAGAGGCCACATAGCTGTGTGCCAGAAATGTCATAAAGCAACTATACACCCCAAGATGGTATAGAGTTGACCTCCATCACCTCTAACATCTTCCACAAAGCTGAATTGAATTCGTATGTGTTCCAGTAGAGAGGAGGCATTCTCTCAATCCTTTTTGACTATTGGTCAGCTAGCCTGTCAATAGCTTCATTACATGCATACATACACCAATTACTGTACTTCTGAGCCTCAATTTCCCTGGACATGAAATGAAGGGGTTTGTCAATCAATCTCTTGGGATTGTCCAACAAAGTGACTGGCAAGTAATAAACAACCAACAGATGTACCAACGAACTTAAAATGCATACAACGTCTGCCTTTTCCCCTCTCTGCCATTCTGCACTGCAACTAATCCTGCATCTAATTGATATTTCCATGGAAATTAAACTTGAGGAGGAACCAAGGGCAAATTCAAAACCACACTGATCCACCCTTTAAATTCCATGCCTTCACCAGTTTAATCACTGGTCTATCATTTTTTTAAAATCCATTCTTCCAACAGCCACTTTCTGGGCACCCACTGTGGGCGAAGAACTGTGCAAGACTCTTGGGGAATACAGGGTGGGCTCATACCCAGCTCTGTCTTCTTGGGTGAATCTACCACTTTCCTTGTTTAAAGACAGCTTTGTATTTCTCCCACACGGGTAACGTTGAGAGCTTCATTAGAAATTACCAGTGTAGGATTCTATGTTTACAGATTGATTTCAACAAGGAAAACCACAACACAGAATAACAGAACTAGGAGTGAACCAAGATCCAGAGGAAAGTTCTTGATTCTTAAGAATCTTAGAATACCAGGGGTCAAGGTTTTTATCTTCATGATGAGCCAGGATACAGTGCCTGGTCCAGCCCTCACCTAAGAACCATTTGACTCACACCTGAATGATGAAGGGGTCAGCCTGAGAGTAGTTCCTAGGCAACAGCTTCTCAATATCACCAGCGCTGAGGTGTTAGGGGCTATCAGGAGATTTCTGGGGGGAAAGGATAAGATACTGGAGATGACTCCCAGGTAGCCATAAAAAGCTCTTAATTACTTACTATGTATATTAAAAACTGCATCTCCAGATACAATAGCAAAAAATGAGAACCTACGCAGCAGCAATTAAAACATTGGGAACCTCCCTGGAGGAACCTACGAAGACAGGTGGGAACCAAAGCAGAGATTCCATTTGCCAAAGAGAAGCTGGAAGCCCTGGCTCTGGTGTTAAACAGTGCCAATGACCTCCTCAGAATGCAGGAGGCCAAGAAAGAATGACTCAGAAAAGGGAAGCCAAACACTCCAAAGCCAGAGATGAAAGGCTGGGAAGGGTGTTTGTTGTAATGATTCAGCTCTCAAACAGATTCTGACAGTCACATCTGGGTGCCTGTTAATAAGGTTCTCCTTCCTTAAGGAATATCAAAAATGGCCTGCAGAACAGCTCATAAGCACACACTGTCAAGACTCAGGACACCTAAACCATGGAGCAGTTTGCTGAAGGCAGCATCACAAGGATAAAACATCAAGAAAGCTAACATTGTATTTTTTTCTGTTCTTGTGGACAAGTAGCTGAGGAGATCAGGGAGCAAAGGATTAGAGTTTAAAATCTTGCAGCCCAGGGGTCCCAAAACTCTAAGATGTTTAGGGATCACTTGGAGTGCCTATTAAATGCAGAATCCCAGGCCCAGCCCCTAAAGAGGCTGATAATATGAATGGGAAGGAGGCACCACCCCATAAGGACTCTGTATTTCTAAAAGCACCCCATGCCATTCTAAGGTAGGTGGTCCCCAGACCACCTTTTGAGAAATACTGACTTAGCCAACAGGTTTTTTTTTTTTTTTTTTAAATAGAGATAGGTTCTTGTTCTGTCACTCAGGCTAGTGTACCATGGCATGGTCATAGCTCACTGAAGCCTCAAATTTCTGGGCGCAAGTGATCCTCCTGGCTCAGCCTCCAGAGTAGCTAATACTACAGGTGTGTGCCACCATGCCCAGCTAATTTTTTTATTTTTAATTTTTTTTGTAGAGATTAGGTCTCACTACATTGTAGAGATTAGGTCTCACTACATTTTTTTGTAGAGATTAGGTCTCACTACTCCTGGCCTCAAGTGATCCTCCTGCCTTGGCCTCCCAAAGTGCTGGGATTACAGGAGAAAGCCACCATGCCACCAACAGGCTATTTTTATAAGTGAGAAAAATGAAGCCCAAAGAGGTGAAGTGACTTGCACAAGTCCAACTTCTTAAGTCCAACACTGCCTCCACAAAGAAGAAATCTGGAAGGAAGAATAGATGTCTCACAATATAACCCAAATTACTGAAAGGCATGGTCAACCCCTAAGGCAGCAGACAGCAAGCTAGGTCCTTAAACAGGGCCTCTCACCAGTGAAAGAACCTGCAAAGATGTCCCCTGCGGGGAAGAGTGATAAGCAAAATTCAGTAACTGGACTAAGAAGGGCCCTTATGTTGCCACAGAACTCTGCCCACACCCCAATCCCTGTCACTTGCACTGCCATTTCCTTCACCTCTGACTGTGAGCAACTGCAGGGCAGGGACTAGGTCCCATCCATCTCTGCATCACCACTATCACCGCAGCAGGTTTCCACCAACTTTTTTATCACAAGAATGAATGTTGTTACCACCCTCTGCATAGAATGCCTTCCAAGAGGCTGGCCCACCTGGTACATTTCCCTTCCATCCTAGCCTCAGCCTCAGATGTCACCTCCTCCCACCAGACAAAACCAGGTGTTCCCTCCTACCTCTCCCAGAGGACCCTGTATACACCTGTTAGCACTTTTCACACAGCTTTGTAATCATCTTGTTTACCTACCAGACGACTCCTTCTCAAAAGCAATGATTTTTGTCTTTGAAACCTCAGCACCAAGCTCAGCCAGCCATGTAGAAGCTGATCAACAAACATTTAAAAGATGTTCAAATAAATGGGAAGAAGAATGGAAGGGAGAAACAAATACCTCACTACAGATTCAAAAGCCTGCAAATTTGTAGATGTGTTTCACTGGGGGAAAAAAATTCCCTATTATTTCCTCTGCTTATATTTGAAAAGTCAAATCACTTTCTCTCCAGAGCCGCCATGATCAGAGAGATGTGTTGGCTTGTTGGCTGCAGTTGGAAAGACTCACCTGTCAAAGCACCCTCCTACACAAACACACCCCCCCGTGCTCCACCCTCAACACGCATCTTCAACTCCCTCCTCCCAGCTTGGCGGTGGCTTCCCAAGCTCCCAGGGTCCTGCCACAGCAGCCACGGTCTATACCCTCTGTGCTGAGCACTGGGCACTTATCTCTGCCCACCTTGTACTTGTTACTTCTCTCTCGGGCATTTGTGGAGGGAGCAGGCCCCAAGGCATAGGCCAGGCTATGCGCCAAGGGAGGAACTTCAAATGTGCAGGGCTAGAGAGGGCTTTTCAGGTAAAGATGCTTTCGCCTTGAGTGGCTAAGCATCTGCCCTCAGCCGGCTTTGCCATGCCCCTGCACTCTAGGCAACTGACAGCGAACAGCTAGGTAGAGCTGCGTGAAGCTTCCAACTCAGAGGTGCCAAGTCTGTGGTTTACACCCTGACACTCCCTCACCTTGTGCAGCTAGCAACTCTTGCCCCGCCCTTACCTCTCTGCTCCCTCTGCCCACCCAGCTGCCAGCCAGAGCCCCATTTCACACGTGCAGAAATTGCCCTGAAAGGCTAAGCAACTTGCTGGAGGGAGAACACATAGCTCAAAAGTAGCAGAACCAGCGCTGGCAGAGAGGTGCTCAGACTCCCCGCCGAGCACTCCTTATCCTTATTGCTGCCACGCAGGCCGTGTTTATCAGTCCTCTCCTGGCCCCAGCATGCTTTTCTTGCCCTTTCAACTGGGGCCTTCCATTTTCAACGCCAATAACCCTTTAAGCTTTTTTGCGTTTTTTCCTACTTGCATTTTAGCTGCTATATAATAAAACAGATTTCCTGACTCTTTCTCGTGTTTATTATGCTCAGGATATGTTTTCCTAATGCCCTGAGAATTATTCCCATAGGAAACATTCAGCTCCCTTGGAACTCTTTTGACACTAAAACCTCTTTCCCTGAGAACCTTCCTTTAGGGGCATAAGAAGGCTGGTGGCAGCTGATAAGCCACAGCGAGGCCTGCAGAAGAGGCACTAACTGTAACCCAGGCAGTTGGCCATCCTGGCTCTCCCAAAGACGAGCTGTGCAACCCACCACGGTCAACTTCACCTTCCCAAGCCTCAATTTCCCCATCCACAAAATAAAGATAATAAGACCTAACTCAAGAGGTTGTTGCCAGGATTTAAGATAATATATGCACAATACTTAGCACAGGAACTGACGTGGGTAACTCTCCCCAAAACAGGAGCTGATACTAGTACTTCAACTGCTTTCAAGCATCGCTAACTTGGAGGTGGGGGAAGCACAATACACACATTTTTCTCATGCCCTGAGATTTCTTCCCACAGGAAATACTCAGGAAGGCCTCCTGCCATGAATAACTTCAGTCACGGAGGAGAACTCAGAAATGAAGGGGCTGCCCTGGACACCTTAGGAAGGCAAGAGAGGATGATTACTCTCCTGGGGCAGAAAAGGCCTCTCCAACACCTCAGTTCTCTCACTACCAACTCCCACAGCTACGCCCTGGCCGGTTATCTAAGACAAGTCACGAAACTCACTGAGCCTCATTTCCTCATCTGCACAACAGAGATAACCTTACCAACAACCCTCAACTGTCAGGACGACGGGATGACGTAGGCAGTGTTTCTCCGAATGTGGTCTGCAAACCTCCTGTGCACTGGGCCCTGGTGGGGGCCTTCCAGCCTCTGGTTCCTGCTCCTTCCTTCCTGACAGAGCGTCCATGCTGATCAGGTGCCCCTCCTCCAGATGGCTTGGGAAGTGTGATCCCCTCCAGCCAATAGTGACTGGCTCAGGGAGGACATGTGCCTCTACTCCAGCCAAGAAGGTTGATGGGAAGGATGCTCTGGAAGCTTGCTGACTCTAGAGAATGCAACCCGGAGGCAAGTCCTGCCTCTTCCCCTGGATGTTGTATTGCACTGAGATGCTTGGAAATGCTGCAGCCGTCTTACTCTCGGCCTGCAAATGAAGTTAACGCCAAGCATGGCACAGACAGGAAGAACCTGGGTCTCGCTGACATCACTGAGCCACTGAAACAATCAACCCAAAGCCCCCTATGTCTGGATTCAAAATCGCCCCATTGCACAACTCCAGGAGGCACAGCTCACATTCCGGTCCACATGAAACCGCTCCCGTTTGCGAGACCATGAATCTCCCTATTGTTAGCCAATCTGACTTGAAGCTGAAAATATCTGGATATAACCTGCATAACCCAGGGAACACATTAAAAATACAGATTCTTCCAGCCTGAGCAAGAGTGAGACCGAGTCTCTACTAAAATTAGAAAACTTAACCAGACGGTGGTGAGCATCTGTAGTCCCAACTACTCAGGAGGCTGAGGCAGGAGTATCGCTTTAGTCCAGGAGTTGGAGGTTGCTGTGAGCTAGGCTGATGCCACTGCACTCTATCTTGGGCAACAGAGCAAGACCCTGTCTCCAAAAAAAAATATGGATTCTTGGGTCCCACCAGGGAGTAATATGCATTTTTAGCAAGCACCCCAGGGGATTCTCATGCTCCCCCAAGTTTCAGAACCACTGATTTGACGGAATGTAGAGACACCCGGTGCAGCACCAGGAACATCAACAGTCCAAAATGGACTTACGAGAGAAACATCATTCTACTTCCTGTGAAAACTGCAGAGAGAAGAATAAATTAGAGCAACAGAGAGGGGAGTGTGAGTTGTCAAACAAATCTCACCTCTTCCTCAAAATGCTGCTTCTGTGTGGTTTTAGGAAATCATCTGCTAACATTCGGCCAAAACCTTCTTCCGTGACAACCCAACATTGGCTGTCTCTGCAGCTGCACAGCTGGAGTCACGACCTGATGCTCCGTCAGCACAGACCACAGCACAGAGGCTCACAGCCACAGGACTGGCCATGCCCGCGCTCCCAGTGGCCCTTTCAACTTTATTAAAAGGTTATTTTCCTGGCCTGGCTATTTCTTATCCTGGACTGATCACCCCCTGTGGCACCAGGAAACTGCAAAGGAAGCTGGATTTATTAGAAGAAGATAAAAGAAGGAGCTAGCTGAGCCACCCCGCTGTCTTGAAATCATTGTTTTTGAAATGTTAGACGTGCATGGATCCTAAATGATGATCACAGCCCTCATTCCAAGGGGGAAACCAGGCCCAGAGACGGGGTGGGACTTGGGGCCCCCATCCATGTAGCTCTTGCCTTTTAGCACCAGTCAGAGTCATAGGGCTTCCTACCAGAGCAATGCTAAGGGGTGGTGGGGACAGAGACACATGCCGTGGATGAAAGGAGATGGAAAGGAGTCCCAGGCACTAGTTTAGAGGGGCTTCCTGCAGGATACCAATTGCCTAGATAAACCATGAAGGCTAGCAGCGGCAAAGAACATCTCACCTGCTCTTTTTGATGTTAAGATCCTTCAGGCTAGGTCTATTTAATTAATGTTGACTTTTAGCCCTCACCCCCATTCCATAAGTATTTGAGTGACTATTAAATGAACAACACTACACCAAAGGTCGCAGTGACAGGGGAGTCTGACAGTGAGGATAAGGTGAATCCATAGAGTAGGAAGTGAAAAGCAAGCCCCATTAGGGGAAGTGCCTGCTCCAGAATGCCTCCCAAGCCTCCCAAGCTCAAAAGTGATCAGGCACCCTCCACTCTGAGCTTCCTCAACACCAGGGGCATACAGCTATCATTGCGGCTACCAGGTTGCCCTGTCCTTGCCTGTTCACTCATCTGTCTCTCTGTCTCCTAGAGCAAAGCGCTCATCATCTTGTTCATCCTCACATGTCTAGCACAGGTCCTGGCACAAGGAGGCACTCAGTGGACACTGGTTGATGAGATGGATGGATGGTTAATGGATGGAGAGATGGATGGATGAGTGGATGGGTGGAGATGCCAAGGAATTCTGGCCAGCAAATCAGGAAAGGCTTCATGAAGAACTGAGGCATCTGAGCTAGACCTTGAAAGATTTAGACAAGTGGAGATGAAGAGAGGGCCCACTTCATCCAAAGTGCCTAGTACCATGTTAGGCAGAAAGCTGGTGCTTAATAAATGCTTCCTGGATGGGTTTACTACTGAAGTGGCTTTCCTAAGTGAAGGAAGCTGGTTTCATTTCCCACAGCCTTTTGCTTCTCCCTAGGTAAACAGAAGCTACCACTAAATAGCAATTAAATTAATAAGCCAAGGGAAAGGCAACCACCTACCAGTCTCTACAAACACTACTCTCCAAAGACAGTTTATCAGAATGAGGACACTCCATCTGTACTATGTGGAGAGTTTTCCAGGATGTATTATTAAGTGGCAAAAGCAATGTATGTCTCACATACACACACCCATGCATGTATCTCCACATAGAAATCTTGGAGGGATACATAAGAAACTAATAAAAGTGATCACCTGTTGGATAATATATAATTTATCACCTAAACTAGGACACTTTTGTGAGTGAAAGAAGGTGTTATTGATCATTCACTGGAACTGTCCTGGGATAAATGGAATGTATGTTCACCCCACCTAATGGGGGCAGGGTGGCGGAGGGAGTGGGGTGGATACAGCAGGGCAAGAATAAAAACTTTGAATGGATATATTTTATAGTGTCTTGATTTGTAGACCATGTGTATACATCAACTATTTCAAAATTTAGTAATCTTTTACTAAAGAAAAATGGGAAGAAAAAGGCCAAAGAATTTAGACTTCTAACTCTCTAAGACAAGGAAGCTCATTTGAGGGCACCACTGAACAGCCACGTTGAAGAGAACCCTGAGTTATAAAATGAAATCACTGCTCATCACACAACCCTTTTGCAGCGCACAAGAAAACAGTCCTGAGAGGCGAGAGCTGTACATGGCCTAAAAAGGCTGAGACTCTGTGCAGGGCCAGCTGAGACGGGGAGCATCGGGGGAATATAAACAGCGTGAGACAGACATAAAGCAGTTCAGGTTTTACACAATCATAGCAACAAAGTGAGATTGATTCAGGACTGAATTAAGCTCTTTATATTGTTTCTACTTAAAAAGGAAATGTATTGACTACAGTCCTCCTCACAGATTTATCTTTCCTGACATCAAGCACATTCATAACCTATTTTGAATTCCAAGGAACAATGCTGGGGTTTAGGAAAGTGAATACCAGTGGATATCACCAGGCCATTTTGGAGGCTGGGCAGAAGCTTCTCTGACTTTTAATTGCTCAGGAAATGGGCACAACGTAGATATTTTTTTCTTATTAGTCATAGCTTCAAGTTAGAAAAATGCTTGTTCAGGATGCCTGAACTTTAGAATGGGTCTATCTTTGGAAGAGCCACTTTGGAGCCTTTTTAGAGACCACGAGTGGTGTCACTTCATCCTTTACTCTCTTTCGTAACTATCTCCTCCTTTCAGAAGTCACCATGGCTCCTCGGCTCAGGCCCAAATTGCCTGGACTAGAGGATATCTCATTTGCCTCCAGGGTCTGCCAAGCACAATGGGCACTGACCTTCCTAAGGCCAGCTTGACCATGTCCCACTGTGAAACCCTCGGGGGCTCCACACAGCCTTAAAGACTGCAGAACCATGTAATTTATCAGCCAAACATGTACTCAAGAAAGGGCATAGTAATAATCACACTGGAACAACAGGCAAAGCCACCCTGGGAAACTGGATGTGAGGTCGTCCTACTCCACAGAACAAATCCAATCCCTTCAACACAGCTGGAATTCAAGACTCTCCACCATCTGGTCCCAACGTACCTTTCTAGTCTTTTTGCATTCTGCCTTGTCACATGGTCTAATCGCAGTGGGCCTGCAGGTGCCCAGCATGCCCTGGGCACCACCACCTCTGTACATTTGCACCCTTCATTCCCTCCTCCTACCTCAACCCACCCCTCTAGTCTATAAGAGCCCCCATCTATCCTTCCTTCATAACACAAAGCAACTGGTACCATTCAGTTGCTCATCACTGCACTCATTCAGCAAATACGCACTGACTGTGCATGTCTCAGGCACACGGTGAGAAAGACTTAAAAAATTCCACCTCTCACAGAACTTTAATTTGGGGTGGGGGGTGCGAGCGCTCACAAAACTGTGGTAACTCGTCCTAACGATGGACACAGACTAACCTGCAGGACAGTCTATTATGGTTTTGAATAGACACAGCCACCATCCCACAGGATGGGAGCTCCCTGAGGCAAAAAGCCCATGAGACCCATCTCACACCCCTGCTGAACCTGCCAGACATACCCCTGCACAGAGCAGGCACGCTAAAGACGCTTATTTAGTATGAGGAGAGTTTTCTAACAACTAGTTCTGGGTTCTCCATGAATCTGCATGGGGTCAAAGGGGAACCTGAATTTCCACTAACCTTAAGGAAACACCCCAGGTTCCGCAATTGTGGACCCTCATTCCACGCTGATGCTGGAAAGAAACTGATTCAACGCCATGGTGCTGTTCTCGAGGGTACATGACTCACCTAAGGCCACATTGCTACTTAGTGACGGAGCCACTGGAGAGGTCAGAGGGTGACACAGGAAAGACTCAGAATTTAATGACTGGATAGACAACCAAAGGAGTCCTGGAGCAGTCGGTGTCTGGAGGAGGGAAGGGACTGTTAGCTGGAGTGGCCAGAGAGCTTCGAGAAGGAGGCCTTGGGGTGGGTCCCGGGTAATGGAAAGGAAGTGGTTGGGCCGTGGGCACGCGTCTGTGGCCGGAGCAGAAGCCTGGCGGGGCAAGGCAAGCTCACGACCAGTGGTAGGAAGGGAGTGCCTGCTGCTGAGGCAGAAATCAGACTGGGGAGGCCACCATGTGAGACGAGGGCACAGAGCACACATTTTCCGTGTCTGACCTGGAAGAGAGAGTGGGAAGAAACAGCAAAGAGGGTAAAGCAGTGGGCACTTCCTCAGGACTGCCCTCTCAGGAGAAGTCCTGGTCTGACTGACCTGTGCGGCACAGGGAGGCTGCAGTAAAAGCCTGGGGTCCTGGGGATCCCCATATTGGTGTGCAGTTCTCCCCTCAGTGGAATGGGGCCAACCAGAGTGAGATTAAACAGTAACTAGTACCAGAGGAGTCTGGCAAGTAGCATACTTGCATCTGAGTGTATCTGCAATATGCGTATCCCTTCCTCAGACATTTCTGATGGTGAGCAGTCACAGTAATAACTTAATTTTTAAAAAAAGCACAATTAATGTTTTTTAAAAAACTGGATCTGAGTTTTTACATCAGTTACGCAAGGTGAAGTGGCTGAATCAATTCTCAGCAGCCTGGAATGGACTCCACCCACCTCTTACCTCTCGGACTCAGTGCAGCCCTGGGTCACCCTGGCTGGTCACACCTTGCTAGAATTTTTCTTCCCAGTCTCCACCGGCCACTACCACTACCCTGGCCCCTCAGGGCTAAGTCAGGAAGGAACTCAAACAGCGAATATCCTAAAGGAACAACTCAAGTTCATCAGATGGGCCCTTCCACTAGCCCTGTGCTCTAAGCGGTAAAACTACAACCAGGTCCCCAAAGGACAGAGTTTCTCGAACTCAGCACTATTGACATTTTGCACAGGACAACTCTGTTGTGGGGGGTATCATGCACACTGTAAGATGTTTAGGAACATGCTTGGCCTCGATCCACTATATGCCAGGAACATCTCCTAAATTATAAGAACCAAAAATGACTCCAGACACTGGCAAATGGTCCCTGGAGATAAAACCACCCTATTCCCACCATCACCACCACTAAGAACCATTACCAAAGGATGGTCTCCCTAAATATGCTAGTTCATAAATCCTCAAATGTTCAGACACCCAGAGCTCCTAGTCCAACAAAACCACTTGAGGGCTGAAGGCAAAGCTATGGAGTCCTGGTGCTACATCTTACCAATCCTGGGACTTTAGATAGGTGACAGCCTCTTTGAGCCTCAATTCCTTCATCTGCAAAACAGGAGCAATAAAACAGCATCTAACTCACGGAGAAGCCATGGCAATTACATAAAAGATGTTACATGTAAAGATTGCCCGGCGCAGTGAGTGTTCAATAAATGTTAGTGATTATTTACAGGCTTGGGAAATTCCTTTTGGCCATGCCGACAGTTTAGTCTTCTATTTCTGTGGCCTCTGATCTTCCCCTCCTTCCTATGCCCCTTCCACCTGTTAAATGCCTTTGCTCTTAACCTTTGGTCTTAAAGAATCCTCCCTGCTGGTTCAAAGGCATCTGAGGTTAAAGTGAAGGAAAGACACACACACACACACATCCACACGCGCGCGCACACACACACACACACAGAGGACCTTTCATATTCAATCCTACCCAGAACAACTCTCCAGACAAAGGTTTCCATTGTTATCTAAAAACAAACTTTTCTACAGGGAGCAGCCTTAAAACAGCCAAGCAGACCAAAGTCTCCAGACTCTTCTAGTTCTCATCCCCATTCTGCCCCTGACCTTGCCACATCCTTTCTCCTTTCTGGGCCTCAGTTTCCCCCTCTGTGAGGGAGGGTTTTAGACCCTGAAGAGCTCTATAGGCTCCCCCCACTGCTCTCGAAGATCACGCGCGGTGCTGGAGTGCTACAGCACGGGTGGCAGCTGGAGCCACACATCAGGTAAGTGCTTAAGTTGGGAATAGGGTCAGGAAGACAAATCATTCTCTGTTTTTCTCATATTCCCCAGAGAGCCAACAGAAAATAGTGACGTGGGTATTTATTGCCATTGGAGTCAGAAAGCGGAATAAAATGAAATTCCACCCTACCACTGAGACCTTGGGCAAATGAGTTCACCTCTCTAATCCTGTTACCTTAACACAGGACAATAAAAGGCAGAAATGATGTAAAAGTTTTGAGACAAAGATCATAAAAGCACCTGGTACAGACCTGGTATACACACTAGGTATTTAAAAAACATATACCTTCCTTTCTGGACTCTCTACTGTGGATTGTGCACTATAACTCCATGTCCTTCTCCTCCTCCGAAAGTCCTTCCTTCTCTGCTTTCTCATATACTATTTGTCCTTCAAGGCTCTATCCAGGTCCTCCTCTGCCAGGAAGCCTCTGCACAGACTCTGTCTCTAAAGGTACAAGGCCTTAAGTTTCTGGGAAGACTGGCTTTGTGGGGGTGGGGAGACATTCGCTACCAGTTCCCTATCCTGAGAATTTCCTTTCTGTAAACTCAGGAAGATTAACCCCTTCCCTGCTCCACCTCAGAATGGTGCACTTCCCTCACCATCTGTATAAGCTGAGTTTTACACCCACTATGTCAGAGTCTCAAAACCACCCTGAGATGGGCAGCTTGAGTCTGAGCAGCCTCCTCTCCCCGAAACTCCTCGTTCAACTTGGTCAGGCAGAGTGCTTCCCCCAGGCTCCTGCTCCTTCCAAGGAGCCTCTCACCTCTGTGTGGCAGCCTCAGAAATCTCCAGCCAGACCCTTCCCCTGAGCCCTAGGGCTATGATGACCCCACTCATCTGACCGGAGCTTGAACCTCAAAGGCAGAGACTCCCACTGACAAAGAAACATAGTTCAGGACATGAAAGAATTGGCCCAAGGTCTCTCCTCTAGTTCATAGGCAGGACTTTCGACACACCAAGACTCCACCCTATAGCCTCTTCCTCCAATAGCTGGTACCCTTCCTGTCTCAGATGTCTCTATTTTCCTAGGCTGGGACCTTGCTGTCACCTCTGCCTTTCCCCTGCCTTATTTCTCTCATCCTCTCATCACCAAGACCAGTAACTCTTCAGTGATAAGGGACCACAGGGACCCACCCTCCCAAGTCCACTGCCTGGTGCCCACCACCTGTGCCAGTAGCTGAGACTGAATTCCCCAGAACCCACCCCACCCACCAAGGCCAGATTCCTCTTCCTTTAACACATCTTTTTTGTGCCACTCACCTGTCCAACAATCCACCATGGCTCCTCTGTCCCCCTGGGTCCTACCCCACACCTGGCCTCCAGACACCAGACTCACCCTCTCCAGCCAAGCTGTTTCACCTTCCTCCCTGTGCCCACTCCCGTCTCCCTGGGATGATCTTCTTTCTTCTCCCTCTCCACGTACCCATGTCATTCACCTCCTTCGGAAAGTCTTCCCTTCTCCCCTTCCCTACTCCTACTGGTCCTTCAGGGTTCTGTCCAAGTCCCCCTCCAAAAGGAGGCCTCCCCTGACCTCCATAGCAATCTCTGACTCCTCTGCACACAGTCACTACCACACGGTCAAGGGCCTATGAGCCTCCTGGCCTTGTGTTGTCATGGTACTGTCTGAGCTGTATGAGCTTGACCTCCTCACCAAACGACAAAGTGACCACCCACCAACATGGCCATGTTCCTTCCGCCTCCAGCCTCAGCCTGGCCTTCATCCCACAAATATTATCTGAGTGCCTCTAATATGTCCAGAAAGTTCTTGTCCTTGCTGTTGAAATCCTCCTTACCCTTCAAGGCACAGGTTACCTACCACCTGCTCTGTGAATTCTTCCCCAACACCCCCCCAAGGAGCCTTCACCTCTCCACCCTTGAGCCTCCTACTTGTTCTCAGGCCCATGTCCCTTGATGTCCTTCCTGAGATCCAGGACTTGCGTTCCTTATTCATGGATGGGCCTCCCACAATCCCCTAAACCAAGAAGATGCTCCATGAATGGCTTTCTCAGTGAACTGAAACAGAATCTGTCCAATTCTGAGGCCAGTCTGGGCTCCTGGGTGGCCTCAAGCTCCCTACATCCAAATGACCTCTTACTGTTCTTCCAAGATTGGATTTGGGCCCAGACTGAGTCAAATGACCTCTTATCATTCTTCCAAAATTAGGCTTTCCTCTTTAATTACACCTTATCTAGCCACACTCTATGTGGATTCTGATTACATAATTACTTCATGCCCTGGGACTTGAAAACAAAAAAAAAAAAGAAGAGAAGAGAGTGCGCATGATTGCCTAGGTAAGTAAACACACTGAAATATGCATATTTACATATACCATATGCCATTTTCTTGTTCCTATACAATGTTGAAACACAGAAAATAAAGCCTGAGGAGGGATCTACATCACATTAAGGTAAAAATCACACTGGGTAGGAGTAAACCAAGGAGAACTTCATGGAGAAGTCTTACCCTGAGATGGGCTCCAAAAGAGCCTTGAAGGTAACCCTCACCCCTCCCCTTCTGCAATGAAGAGAGGGGCCTGTGAGATCTTGGGTACATTCGATTTCTAATGCACAATCAGGCCTGATCCCTCCTAACCAAAACATCCACCTTCCTCTGAATCCCAGGTAATTCCCTGTGCTGCGTCTCTCCTAAGGGACATTTACATACTTCTCCTCTCCCCTCCTAGACGATGACCACCCTGCAGGCAGGAGGTTAGTCTTATCTCTCCTGGAATTCCCAATTCTCAACCCCACCCAATCCCAGGACAAGGCACCTAGCAGGCCCTCCTCCAGCCTTATTAAATTATTTGTCTTCTCCTAATCCACTAAGCCAGCTCATGCCGCCCTGCCTTTGCACATGCTGGTCCCTCTGTCCTCTCTCAGCCATGCCCTCCTCTGGCCCGGTTCCAGTTCCCCTCCTCTGCGCCTGCATGGCACCCTGTACTTGCCCTCAAGTAGAGCTCAGCTCACCACACTTTGGCGTAAAAACCTCTTCGTTTGCCTACCTCTCCCTCCACACCAGTGCTCACCAAACTTTCCAGTCACACCTTCCTGTCACTGAAATAGCTTCGAGCACATTTACTTACAAGGTGATTATAAAATCTGTACTACTATAAATAGGAAAGCTGTCTTTCTTTCTTTCAGTTAAAGAATAAACACAACTTCAACTGATAATGTTTTCTCCCCATACCTTGATGGATCCTTTCAAAGCTCACCCACTATTCTAGTTTAGGAGCTCTGTGAGGACAGCAGGGAATGTTTTATTCTCCTTAAAGTCTCAGAATCTGGTACAGAACTGAAAACTTAATAAATGAATAAATGCATCCATTTACTCAGCAGACAGTGGAGCACCTCCTGTGGGCAAGGCATAGGCTAGGCCGTGGGGATACAATGATGACAGGAAAGAGCCCTGGAAAGTGTCACCGTGCTCCTACAGACTGGTGGGGTGGGCAAACAATCTTCCAGACAAGTGAAACAAAGCAGCAGAAACATACACTGTGAAGAATGTTCTGTCCAGAATCACTGAACCATGACAGACCTCAAACAGGAGGGTTTAACCCAGGTAGGAGGGTCAGAGAGGGGTTCCCCAAGAATATGGTGCTCCAGGTGAGAGCTGAAGGGTGAGCAGCATTAACCAGGTAAATGGAGGAAAGAGTATTCCAGGGTAAGGAAACTGCACAGGGAAAAGTCCTGAGGCTGGATGGACAATGGTACATGCTAGGGACTAACAGAGGCCAATAAAACAAAATAAACATATAAACAAGCCCCCAAAAGATGACAATCTCACCTTCTCCCTTTCACTCCTTTCCATTTGTCCAAAAAGACCACTCCAGGCTATGATCCTCTGAAAAGGTCACTCAGCTCTGCTACTGCCCAGCCTCTGAGCTGAGCAGAGCAGGGGGGCTCTCAGCCTCCCAGCTCATTCTCCAGTGACTGGACCCTCAGCTTGCCCCTCCTGAGGAGACACTCCTGAAAACCACTCACGTTGCCATAGGCACCACCAATCGAAGGCTCCTGGGTAGTTTAATTTTTTAAAGAGAGTGTTAAATATTTTACATCATCTAACAGCACTGTTTCTTCCTTGCCTATGATAAAAAGCAACCCCCTATACTCCTCAAATTACGAACTCACTCAAAATAAATGCCAACCTGCAAGACAGCCCCATGGAGCTCTGCACCCCGCTGTCATGAGCATCTCATGGATTTTCGCGTGACCCAGGTGTGATTTCCTTGAGGGACCCACCTGGGGAATCCAGAACCACAGGCCACAAACCCCTTCTCTGCTGCAGCTCCTTTGACCCTAAGAAGGGAACATTATTTGCAATGATGCTTCAGGTGAGTATTTAAATAGCCCATGACTTTAATAATTAAAGATAAAACCAAGAACGTTGACTGTAATGCAGGCTGGTGGCTGCAAGGCCTCCTCCTGCAGCAGCTGTCTTGAAGAGGAGCCGTATCTTCTATCAGTGCTCAGACATGACTAATATTTCCCAGTTCCTAGGGGGCCTCGCCCCCTCACACCTGCCAGTGCTGGCTCACTAATGTACCATGTCCAACAGAAAGGCCCTATGAAGCAAACACAAAATAATCCTAAAAGGCCTAAAACTGCCTTGGCCCAGGTTCACGGGCCTGGCAACCTGATTTTCAGCAACCACCACCAAACCCTGCTTAGGCCCTTGGCTCTCCCAAGTCCCAGCCTTCTCCAGCTACTCTAATTTCTGTCCCTATTGGGATTTTGTTTTCTCTATTCTCTTTGTCCTGCTTAAAAGAAGTTCCTACTCTTGCCTTGCCTCTCCACCCAGATACCCCACTGGCCAGGCCACTGGGGCAGCAACTCAGATCTCCCAGCTCCAGTTCCGGCCTCTCTTACCTCATCCCTGGCTTCTAGATCCTGCCCAGTCTCCTATCACCAGCCTCCTGTGTGCACTGTCTATAAAGAAAGGCCCCAGCACGGAAGAGTCAGCAGTGTATACGTTACAGCAGCTTTGGAAAGACTCCTTGACCTCAATGTACCATGCTAATTTTCCCATTTTCACCCCTGTCAATTTACTATAAGCAACTACAACCCTGACCATCATTTTACACTTGCAGGAAACAGTCACTCACTGGAGCTGCCCCAGTTAAAGACAAACTCTACGTGGAGAAGAGCAATCTGCAAATGAATTATCTATACGTCAGACAAGGAACCTGCTTGTATGCACAGCCACTGGGTTCCACACAGACTCGAGGCCATAAGAGAAGCTGTTTGGATTTCACAAGATGTGTCCTTGGGACCTTTCATACTGTGAAACCAAGCTCAAAGGTCAGCCTACACACTGATGTTAATCATCGATGCACAAGGCATTATGTAAATGAGTAATGAGCCTTCACACTGACATACAGGCAGAGGGGCAATTTCACAATCTACTAAGCACCCATTCCTGTTTTAACGGCTATAAGCTAGACCACCACCCAGGAGGATGGAAGGTCAAGGCCCAAACAGAAATGGATTGGCAGAGCGAGTTATAGGTGAAAACTCAATACTTCTGACCATTGGTCCTCAGGCAGAACCTGTATTCTATGCCAGGCTGAGACTCCAGCTGGCAGGAACAGTCTCCTCAAAGGTCAGTCCTGGGTCTGCCATTCCTAGATACCTGACCTCAGGTACGTCATTGGCCTCTACTAGTTGCCCTGTGTGCCTCACCTGGGTGAGGCAAGATGCCACATTCATTATGCACCTCTCAAGTACCCCACTACCTGCACCTCCCCACACACACCTTGTCATACGGAAACCTTCCTGCATCATAACCTGAAACACACTGTGGAAAGCCTGTTGGGGAAGACAAGAGCCCTGCCCTGACCAGGGTTAATGAGGAAATAAACTCCAGGAGGGTGAGGTCCATGTTGACATCACTGACCAACATTTGTTTAATGAATGAAATGAGACTGTGGCTATTAAAGCACTTCTTAAGCCAAAGTTCCACCTATAAGCAGGAATTTACCTATCACGTGGGCACCTTCCCATCCCTAGGGCTAACATGAGACCTCTCTTTCTCCTCACCCAGCAACATGGGGCATCCCTAGGATGCTGTGCTGCTCTACACGGGCCTGCTGGTGAGACTGAGCAACAGCGGGAACAACATCACCAAGGGACAGAAACCTCAAAGAAAAGACCAGGACCAACTGCTAAACTACCTGTGCTTCTGTCTCTTCTCTCTTCTGCATTCCTTTGGCGCATCCCTCTGCTCCACCATGGTGACAGTGAACGTCTCCTCCAAGATGCAGATGCAGTGAGGGGAGACAGGAGAAAGGGCTGTAGGGACCAGCCTGGGTAGAGGCAAGCTGGGAGGAAGGAGACCATGAAAGGATCCTTGCTCACAGTACCAGTGACCAGTCTGGGGACTCAGAGGGCTTCATGAATATGCTTGGCATTTTTATATCACTTCACAGGACTTAGGCAGCCCCCTGGCTCAGAAACATTCAGTTACAGATCCTTCTCCAGATGGTCACTCAGCTCTGCAAACACAGCCTTTCGCAATAGCGTTCTTTTTCCACTCCAGTCTGCTGTTTGAAAATGCCTCCTTGGCTCTACCAATAACTTCTATTCCCTTCTCATTCTCAATAATAGTGACCAACATTTACTGACTGATTACTATGTGTCAGGCACAGTTCTAAAAGGCTTGCATCATTGGATCATCTAATCCTCCCTGAAATCCTAAGAGGTAGGTACTATCATTTTCTCCATTTTACAGGGCAGGTAACTAAGGCACAGAGAGTGACTTGCCCATGGGACCCAAAGCTAGGAGGTAGCAGAGCCAGGATTTGAACCCAGGTAGCCTGAGAACAGAGACCATACTCTTAGTCACCCTATCTCACTTCAGGGAGAGAAGAGCCATGCTCAAGGATGTTCCTAGCTCAGTCCCATCAGCCACATACCCTTAAACAAATGGCTTCTCTGTGCTTCAGTTGTCTCTACTGTGAAGCAAGTCTAATCGTAGACATCTGGTCTAGAAACACAGAATCTTGGCTTTGTAGTCCAGCCTGCCTAGGAGATCTTCCCAAGATGATGGAAACATTTATATGTGTACTGTCTGTCCATAGGGTAATCACTAGTCACACGTGGCTACAGAGCACTTGAATGTGGTTAGTGTGACTGAGAAACTGAATTTTTAATGGTATTTCACTCTAACTAATTTAGCCACATGTGGCTGCTGGCTACTGTACTGCACAGCTCAGCTCTAGTCTATAAACTCCAGGAGGGCAGGTGTTATTTCTCTTTGTTCACTGCTATATTCCCACAGCCCAGCACAGACCTTGGTCTATAGTTGGTGCTCAATAACTATTTGTTGAACAAATAAAAACCAAAGGACTTTTCAGGTGCTCTAACAGCCCTCATCTCCCACAGAGGCAAGTATTAATATTCTTCAGGTTCTCTGGCCAGTGAACATCTAGCCTTGGCTTGACACAGAATTCAGGGTGTCCCAATGCAGACTGGCAGGAAATAACTCTCATGATGAAAAGTTCTTCTTCCACTGAGCTAAATCTATCTCCCTGAAATTTCTACTTACTAGTCCTGGCACATATGTTCATAGGTTTGGGAAAACCAAAATAAGTTAAGAAAAAGCACTTAAATGTTTTTAAACACTTTAACTGAAGGGTTATATCTATAATACATTTTCATAGTTATGATGAATCCAATCTTCACTCTTAACAGTGTAAGGCCTATTAAACCAATGTATGACTATGATCTGTCTGGGGGGAAAACAATCCTCTAGTGTCAAGACTGTGGTCCAGAACTGCTATCTCCATTGACTTTAATCCAATACGTTCAAGCCCCCCAACTCCGTAAGTGGACCAGGGAGTGTGAGGCTGGACCCTCAATAAGCGAGGCCTTGTTCTCCAAGCAGGGCTGGGGACTCTGGAAGAGCAACTCACAATTTCATATTTCTTTGGTGTACTCCTTAGTGGAAAAATCCAACATTTCTTATACCCTCTTATACGTCAAGGACTGGGGTAGACACAGGAGATACAAAGATAACTACAATGTAGTCCTCACAAGGCACTCACAGTCTGGAAAGACTAAGAGATTAAAAAAAATGTGCAGAGGACATAATCTGTGCAAGACACTGAACTAAGCTCAGGAGAAAGACACACAATCAACTCAGTGCAACACCGGCCATAACAAACATACGTACAAAACACGGCACTGACTGCTTTAGAAGAGACACCTGGAAGGATCCTAGCATCATGCCTTGCACACAGCAGGTGCTGAAGGCAGAGAACTGAATCAAACCAATACCTCTTTTTAAGGCTGAGAAGACCAAGACCCAGACTGGTTAAGGGACTTCTCAAGGTGACTCAGGTAATTAGTGATAGGACACTAGGCTTCACCACCCACCAGCCCAACAGTCTATAATGCTGTCTTATCCTACACTGCATGGGGAGATATATCTGTCTCAGAATAAACAATGGATTTATTTTTGTACAATTGTGTTTGGGACTGTCTTGAAATCTGATGACTAACTGTATGTATATCATCTTAGAAATATGCATTCAATCATTTGATAAACATTTCTTGGGAAGATACCCTGTATCAGGCACAAGTTTAAGGGCTTAGATAAAGAGATGAAACAAACTTCTGGTGAAATCAGAGGGCTGGACGCCCGTGTTTCTCTCTGCTCTCTCTCAGAACCCCACTGAAAGGACAGTAGAGGAATGTGTTTCTTAATGGGAAAGAGACCAGAGTAAACAAGATAAACCAACAGAACTCTGGGAGATGGCGAGCTGACCGCCATGCAGTAGCTATGTAGGTTTCTGCTTTGTCCAATCTGCTAAGTGCAAGCAGGGGAGGAAACCACCAAACAAGCAGCCAACTCAACACAGAATCCGGAGAAGGCTCAGGAACTGGAGGCACCAAGGACTTTAAATGGAGAAGCAGGATGGGACTAAAAAGAGGGGCAAAGAGCAATCAGACCCAGGGTCCCTCCTACAATCTGCCCAGCCTGGTGATTTCCCTCCCTCAGCCAGCAGAATATGGAGGCCCGCTGTTCAGGCAACTTACACCAGAGACTGTCTGGATTCAGACACAGCTGAGGGAGGTAGAGAGAGATGGGGGCAACTTTCAGAAGACTAAGAAATTAAGTGAAAGTCTACATATCAAACTGGCTAATACCCAGCCAGCTTCCCCATCAAGGCTCCCAGAACAGAGGGCAGCTGGGCTGTTATCCACCCCACCCCCAGGCAAAATCCTCTCCAAGAAATCTCTCTCCAGGAAAGCCCCAGAGAAAATATACAGGCACCAAATATCTAGTTTTCTCCAAGGGAGGAAAAAAGGGGCTTTCTGCTGGATTACCCTGCAATGAAGATAATAGGCCCTCTCCTGGTCACATAGATGCCCAATCAGCATTTTGGTGTCCACTTTTAAAATGTAAGTGGACAGTCAAGGATCAGTACCCATGGAAGGATGGCTCCAATGGGAGATACAGTACCAAAACAAGCAGAAAAAAGGGACTTTGAGGAAACAAAGATAATGTGGGGAACAGCAGAAAACCACTAAAAAAAAACTAATATAGGAAATTTACTGCACCTATGAAACAAGAATAGGATGCTACTTAAAAAAGAAAAGAAATGCAAGCATTCAGAGAACTAGGGAGTTCTCAGAAAGTAAAACATACAAGTATGTCTTATGTAAACACATGAAGGCAAAAATTTAAAAACTGAAAAGGGTTGAAGATAGGTCTTGAAAATTAAAACTAAAAATATAACAAAATGGAAAACAGGAAATAAAAGATTTTAAAATCATAAACTCAATCCAGATACTCCGACAATTAATAGATATTCCAAAGACAAGACACAGAAAATGGAGAAAAGGAAATTATAAAAAATATACATATTTAAGAAAATTTCCTCAAACTATGGCTGGGCGCGGTGGCTCACGCCTGAAATCCTAGCACTCTGGGAGGCCGAGGCGGGAGGATCGCTCGAAGTCAGCAGTTCAAAACCAGCCTGAGCAAGAGCAAGACCTGGTCTCTACCATAAACAGAAAGAAATTAATTGGCCAACTAAAAATACATATAGAAAAAATTAGCCGGGCATGGTGGCGCATGTCTGTACTCCCAGTTACTGAGGGAGGCTGAGGCAGCAGGATTGCTTGAGCCCAGGAGTTTGAGGTTGCTGTGAGCTAGGCTGACACCAGGGCACTCACTCTAGCCCAGGCAACAGAGTGAGACTCTGACTCAAAAAAAAAAAAAAAGAAAAAGAAAATTTCTCCAAACTAAAAGATGAAGACTAAAGCCTTCAGATCAAAAAGGCACATCAAAGACCCAGCCCAATAGTTTTTAAAGCAAGGAAATTTCAAATACAGGCAAAGAAAGAAGATCCTGAAAACTTTCAGTGAGAAAGCAGATTATCCATAAATGATCAAGAATCAGAATGGCATCCAAATTTTTCATATCAGTATTGAAACCTAGAAGACAGTGGAACAATGCCTTCAAAACTTTAAGGGAAATGGCTTCCAACCTAACATTCTAGATAAGTCAAACCACCAATCAACATGAGTTAGGATAAGAATAATTCATACATGCAAATTTAAAGTAATCAACTTCCACAAACCCTCTCTCAGAAACTCAGGGAGGAATAAATGAACAAAGAGGAAAGAGAGGATCCAACCTAGGACTAGATGAGGGAATTCCCAAGAATGAGTCATGCCATAGGCCTAGAGGTCAATGGGCAAGAAGAGAGGACAGGGATGGAAGCCTCTAGGAGGGAAGTCTCCACGGGGAAAAAAAAAGATAATAAAATACAAAGGAACACACATTATAAAACAGAAATGCATTAAAATGCTGTTAGACTTTGGGACTTACAAATAAGTACATAGAAACTAAGTAAATAGAAAAAATAAGGTAATTATTAACTCAAACAATGTGTAAGAAAGAGAATACCATTATAGCATACTATATGGCTCAGCCATGAACACTATTTACACAAGTAAAATAACGTAATAAATATCAATGTAACCAAAAACTGTGATGTAACTGCATTGGAAGGATGGGGAGGAAGGGAAGTATTGGGGGGGGGTCCTCTATTCCATAGTAAAACATCAAGAAATAACATCTAAAATGAACAATCAGGAAATAACACTATAAGCAGGTAACTTACAAAAATGATAGTAATATCAGGAGAAACAGCTAAAAGGATTGGAAGTGACTGTCATAGACAGAATAATGGCTCCTCAAAGATGTCGATATCTTAATCCCTCAAACTATGAACCTGTTAAGTTACATAGCAAAAGAGAATTAAGGTTGCAGATGAAATTAAGGTTGCTCATCAACTGATCTTAAAAAGGGAGACTGTCGTATATTATCCAGGGGGGCCCAATGTAATCACAAGTCTCCTTAAAAGTGGAAGAGGGAGGTGGGAAAAGAAAATCAGATGAAGATGTGACTCTGGAAGAAGGTCACACTGGTAGAAGGACTCAACCAGCCTTTCTGGCTTTGAGACAGAAGAAGGGGACCCTGAGCTGACAAATGCAGGGGTTCTCTAGATGCCAGAATACAAAAGAAAACAGAATCTTCCCAGAAGGAAACCCAACCCTAATGCCTTGATTTTAGCTCAGTCAGACCTTTTTTCAGACTTCTAACTTACAGACCTGTAATATAAATTTAAGCCATCAAGTTTGCGGTAATTCGTTACTGCAGCAATAGAAAATCATACTCAGTGACTGACTCTTGGGAGTGGATCACCAGGATGAGGAGGGATGACACAGTCTTCTGCAAAGTCTTTATATTTTTCGTGTAGTGTTTCTTGACTTTTAAAACTATATATGTAACTTAGATACAAATTAAATTTTAATTTCAAAAGGAGAAATTCTCTTCCCAGATCTCACAATGTGGAGGAGGAAACAGACAAGGGAGCCAGCAATAACAACAGAAGTAGAAAGGTGAGTACAAGGAGAAAAGCATCTCTCCTACACGACAGGAGAGTCTGAAAGGAGAAGTAGGAGTCAGGAAAAGCAGAAAAAGGCCTTCTGGAGAGCGAACAAGTCCTGGTGTGGGGAGAAGCTCGTCTTTTTGGGTGTAGGTGAGTTTGGAACCACCAGGGCATCCAGTGGGTCTGGCAGAGCCAGCAGGAAAGGCTGGAGGGACCGTTCCCACCACCAGCAGGTCTGATGCCTGCCCTCCCCTGCCTATAATATTTGGGGAAGGCCAGGACAAGTGAAAGCCCAAGATAAACACAACATTTTCCTAGACCATCAACTGTATTCAACAGTAAAACAATTTTAAATTTACAGTAAATTTAAATACTTTTATACTAAAACAACCAGCATAGACATGCTATAGAGAATACAAACCTCGTGTGAATTTTTAATAAACTGCACACTTCAAGGTGACTTCTTGCATATGAAGCCGTCTTTAGACACTAAACTGCTTACTTACCACTGAGCACCAAGACTCAATTTTCTCTGTAATTAATCAGAGTCAGAAGAAAATCATGAAGTGGTATGGCACACATCCATCAAAGCATCTGGGATTTCATACCAGCAACCTGTTGGCGACTGCCCACCCTTTCAAGATGGGCACAAGACACCCCTAGGATCCCACCCAAACTAATCAGAAAGTTAACAAGCGTCTCACTCTTTTCCAAAGAAGTCTGGGTCCTGCTACAGCCAGTTTGGTCAGCTCAGCCTAGGGAGGCAGAGAAAAATCATCACGTTGAGCATACTCTCTTGGCCATAGTCTGCCAGCCTGCCCCACTCTAAGCATTCCCAGAATCACTGAGAAGAGCCCCACTTCCACCATCCACACACCCAACCCCTTATGCCATGGGCCTCTTCGAGAGACTACATCAAAGACTCTTTCCATGGAAGGAAGTCAAGAAATAGAGCACATCTCTTGGGAGAGGGTGTCCCTTGTGGTCCACAACACAAGGGTGGAAACTTTTTCTATTGTTGTAGCTGTTTTTGCTGTAAAAACAATAACCACATGAGAGAGACCTGGGAACTTTTTTTCTATAACAAGCCACTACTGACCACAGAAGAGGAGGGGGAAAAAAAATCAATGGAAGACCACACAGAAGTAAAAAGCAATTTAATTGGGTTTGGTTTGTTTGCCTCTTGTTCATTTTGTGTGTAAAACACATACACACTCAAAAAGACTGAACTCAACTGATTTTAAATTAAAACCAGAGCACGTGAAATTTTAATGGCAATAAATATATTAAAATATACTACAGCTTGGTGCAGTAGCAAGCGCCTGCAGTCCCAGCCTCCTGTACTCAGGAGGCTGAGGCTGGAGGATGGTTTGGGCCCAGGAGTTAGAGGTCAGCCTAGGAAACACAGGTAGACCCTGTCTCTAAAAATAATGATAATACTACTACTAACAATAATAAGCTACAAGGCTATATCACTGTCAATAAAGAAAGAATGGAGGAGGACAGCAAGGAGAAACATACAATAGGAGGAGAAAAAAAGAAATGGATAGAGGACTGAGGCATGGGAAAAGAAGGCTGGGAGACAGTAAGATTTGGGGACAGACACACGTTCCTAACCATACACAAAAAGGGGGAGCAACTAAGGATCCACAGAGATACCGAGGGCCTAGTGAGTTAACCAAAGTAAAGCATACCCTTCATGGCCAGCTGTTGGCTTGGGCTACAGACTTCAAAGTCTTATCTACCTTTTATCCTTGCCTTTGAATGGTTAATGTTGTGGTCAACCACCGTTCACAGCTCCTTAACTGCTCACTGAAACATTCTGAGGCTTAGCTCAGGTCACAGGCCAGAGGCTCCCCCGAGATGAGCTACAATTCAGTAAATCAGTCATCTCCAAGTATCTCCTCTGAAAAAGGGGTACATGAAACGTTATCTCATAAAACTACAAAGCACCAATGAAAGTCAGAGAAGAAAATGCTGCTTGCATTGAAAAGAAATTCCATGGAAAACTTTTTATTAGGTTTGCATTAAAAAAACAAACAAACAAAAAAATTAGGACTTCAGCAGAACTGGGTCCCACCTCAGCATTCGCCAGCATCACCACCAGCACACCTGACTTCCCACATGTTCAATTCTGCCTGCCCCAGTGGACCTAAAGGCCTCGGTTGGCCCTGACACTAAGCAGCCTCCACCACACCCTGCAATCTGAGGGTCAACAGGAAAGATTCCCAGGAGACTCCAAGTTACCAACCACCGGCCACCCTAGCCTAAGCCAAGCCTCTCCTTCCTTCACTCCAAGGGTGCACAGGTACTCTGCTGTTTCACACCTCACAAAGCCTCCTTCATTTGAGCTCTATCCCTTTCTCCCCTGAGCTTGGCTTCTGTGATTGTCTCTTCCCCACATGATGGGTCCCCAACCTCCCACCTCCTCTCGTGTGTTCCTCCAACCTCTCCCTTCTTCTGTGCCTATTTCCTCCTCTCTTTCCTCTACCTGATCTTAGAATAATTTCTCTCAGAGGAGGAGGGGGTTTAACAGATATATCTAGAACACAGGACCTAGAATCGACCTGCCTGAGTTCCTACCCCGGCCCTACATCTTGCTGGCTGTGTGACCTTGGACAAACCTCCCAACCCCTCAAATTCCTCAGTGAGGGGACTGACCCTGGCAATCACAGCAGTCTCTTCCAGCTCTCACATCCTAGATAGCTAAACATCCACCTGCATAACCATAAATAAAACCGTGAGTTAAACATCCACAGGGAGAGCGAATAAACTAGAGAAACTGCCTTTTCTCAGCAATCTCTCACCCCATCCTCATCTCCCACAGACTCACTCACTCTGAGGTCTGTGCCTCTCACTCTGGGCCATTCTAGCACTGAATTATTTCTGTATGGTAAAACCTCACAAATCACACTAATCAAGGAAAAGGTGAATGTGAATCCAAAAGAAGCCTGAGTGCTAGAATGCTTCCTTCATGCCACTGTTCAATACTGTGAAGTTCACATCAATTCAGCAAACAGGAACGAATCTCAAAATGCCATCACAAACCGTACTTGGGAATCTAAGAACAGGAGCACTGACAGGAATGCTGGAAAATCATCTGCTTGAAAAATCTCCAGTTCACCAACAAGGACACAGGCCCAGAGAGCAGAAGCCACTAGCCCAAAGATCGGTGGCCAAAGATCGGTGGCCAGGACCAAAGCCAGCTAGCTGTCCTGCCTCTGGTCCAGAGCTCCTCCACCAAAGCTTTCTGAGACCATCCATTCCTTTTCCATATAGACAGGTCAAGTCCTAAATTACCAGTGAGTGCCCTCTACAACAAATTCATCTCCATCTCCATGTCCAGGGAAGGGTCCAGAGCTAAGTTTGGGTGACCAGATGATTATCAATGCTGTACAATAAAAGCTTTCTTTCCTGGGCCCTGCCCCTTCATTCTTTGCAAAGAAAACCCCAGACACTGCTATCTGTGCTGAACTCTATTTTGGAGAGGGGGAAAGAGGGGGGAGCTGAACAGTGCTTTGTTCTGCCAGTAACAAGCATTTGCTCGTCCTTTCCTGTAACTCCTACCCACTCTCCAATATTACCAATCTCTTCAGAAAAGTTTACAGAAACTCTCCAACTACAGGAAATGAAAGCAGGTAAGAGGAAAGGGCCACTAGGATGGGTGTGGTGTGGAAGATGACAATACCCACCCATCTCTTCACCCCATGGTGAGCATTTCATTTCAGTTGCTAATTCCCTGCAGGGAAGTCTCCAGAGCTAGTCTTCTCAGGGCCCTCCAGCTGAGAAATGTGCTCTCTGCAACCCCTGGAGAAGTAACCCTTTCCTAACCTTGTACTCCAACAGAGCCCAGGGCAGAGGTGCCAAGAGACCCACCCTTCCCTCCTTTCCCCTCAAGCCAGGAGCAGACATCAGAGGTAGCAGGCAAGGGGCTATTTAAGGCAGCATGAAGAGGGTGGGGCAGAAAATTGCTGTCAGCATCCTAGCCCTCTCCCCACCCGCTCCCAGCCCAAACAGCCACACACACACACACACACACACACACACACACACACACACACACCCTCACTCTGTAGACAGCCAGTACCTCATCTGTGTTTCTGGAGGCTATAGATATGGAGTCTCCAAATGTCCATCACATGTTTTCTGTCACTGACGCTGCTGTCCCCCTCTGCCGCCCACCCCCCTTTTACTCCACCCCTCCTTCTCTTTTCACCACCAAGCTACCGCTCCAGCCAAAAACACAGAATTCAATTGAATCTAAGCAGAGGAGCTCAAAACACAAGGAGAGTGGGGACAGACAAGCCATCCCTGGCCTTCACTTGAGAGGAAAATGGGCCCAAAGGGGGTGGGGTGGGGGAGATGGAGTCGGAGGCCTGATATGCTAGATAGGTTCCATGATGTCTCTAAACCAAGCTCCCTCCTATTGACGGTGAAATCAATTCCAGCAATTTCAGCAGGTCGGCCCTGTGACAACAGGAGCATCCCAGCGCTCAGTGTTTAAAACAAAAATCCAAAGGCTCAGCCAGAACATGCTGGGAAAACCCGGGGACTGGATGAAACGAGCCACGCTCAGTGGGATCCCTTCTGCTTTTATGTAGCAATGTAATAGCGTAATAAATTCTGTCTGCCTGAAGAAAGCATGCACTGGTGAATTTCAAAGCCATCTTACGACAGCGGACGCACAGGGATGCAGGATTCGACAGCACATCCCCCCATGAAAGGAACATAATGACTTTAAGCCTCTTTCCCCCTCTATCTTGAATGGCGCTACCGCTTATCAGGGCCACGGCAGAAAGCAGCGAGGTGGGAGCCGGAGATGCCCGGGGAATTAGGAGAACCGAGTTGCTTTCTGTCCCTGCCGGTGATGAGCCGCCTAGCAAGATGCTGTCAGCCGCTCGAGGACACGCAGGGGCGCGGGCGGGATGGGCAGGCAGGTGTCCCCCGGCACACGTACCGCTCACGCAGGCGGGTCCGGGCCAGGCGCGTCGTCCTTGCGCCCCTCCCGCCGCCCTGTCCTCGGGGATGCTGATGAATGGACACACCTGAGATGCCTCCATCCTGCCGCTCGCTCCCTCCTTCCTCCTCTGGCTGCCGCAGAGGAGCCGCTCCTCGGCAGTTTCACTTTACAGCACAAACCCACCGGGGCTCTGATGTCGCCTCCACCCGCCCACGTTGCACCCAGCCTGAGGCGGGCGGACCTTCCCTCCCGGCAGAGGCCATGATCGCACTACCCCACCCACACAAATAAATAAAACCCAGGACACCCCTCCGTCCTCCGCACCCTGGGGAACTTTCCTCGAAAGACCGGGGATCCACCAAGCAGGCAGGTCGGCCGCTTCGGCCGCGGGGACCGCGGCTTTCCCCGCGACCCCGGGAGGATGCTCCGGGGGATAACCCCAAGTCCCTCCAACAGCTGGCCCTTTAAAAGCGCCTCCTCCGAGCGCGGAACAAAGGCGCCGCCCGCGGGGGCCGGGCCGGCGCACACCCCCAGCGCCGCCGCCGCCGAGCGGGTGAGCGCGGCCGGGCGGGCGGGCGGCGAGCGCGGGCTTACCTTGCGGGTCGCCGGCGTCTGCGCGCGTCCGGCCCCACTCGCACTACACGCTTCAGTCGGCCCCGCTCTGTTTTTCTGGGACTCGGAGCTGACTTCACCGACGCTCCGCCGGCGGCCAATGGGCTGCGGCGCCCGCCCCCTCATTAGCATACCTCTGGAACCGTCCACTCTGGCGGCGCCGGGGCGGGGGGCGGGCCCGGGGGGCGGGACCGGGCCGCTCCGTGACAGGAAGGGGCGTGCGCGCCAATGGGAGGCGAGGAGGCGCCCAGCCTCCGCTCCGGCATTGTAACCGCGCGCGCGGCCCGCCGGGCTCCGCGGCGAAGGCGCGCGCGGGCCGAGTAACCCCTTCCGTCCTGGCCCGGCCTCGGGTGGGCGCGAGGCAGGCCAGGCGCGCCTTCTGGTCCTTCAGAGGGGCCACCCACGGGGAGCTCGTGGGGAACCTCAGGCATAAAATAACCGCTATTAAGCTATGTAGCCCCTGTGCTCCAGTTCAGTCATCTGTAAAATGGTACAATAGTACCGATTTCGCAGGATGTACTGAAGATTAATATGTTAATAATTAACTTATGTGAACCCAGATCAATGCCTGGCCAGCGCGCTACATAAATGTTTGCTACTGTCATTGGTGCTCTGTACCAGCCAATATGGGTAATGATTCCTAGATATTTTGTCATTTGATCCTCTTAGCCTTATAAGACAGAGGCACTATTACTGATCCCTATTTTTCAAGTGCGAAAACTGAAAATGATTACTGTTTTTAAGTGGGGAAACTAAGGTGTTATTTAATTGGCTTGTCCATCACACAGCAAGTGGTGCGACCAGGATTTGAACCCATGCTCTGAGATTTTGCTCATGCAATATACACGTGTATATTCAGGGGCTCCAAGGCAGGCATGTGCTGGGCCCTGGCATTACTGCTGGAAACAAGACAGGCAAGGCCCCTCCCCTCAGGAAGCTTCCATTGTAGTGAGGGAGACAGACAAATAAACAAGTGAATAAACAAACCAAATCATCTGCAATGTGCAAAGTAGAGCGGATACAATAAAACCGGGTAATCCAGTGGAGGGAAGGCATTGCGATTGGGCTCAGCGCTAACCACTGTGCAGCACCATCCTCCTGCCCTCCGGTGCCACTCAGTGGTATAGAAGAGGAGACAGAGGGGAATCACAGTGGGGGGGACTGCTTGCCCAAGGTCACAGGGCCAGCAAGGCTCCCTCCACACCCAGCTCCCCACATTCCTAGGACATCCTTGAAGGTAGGAGAGTCACCCCTTGGGCTGAGCACAACTGATTTTTGTCAGCTGCCCTTGGCAGGACTCTTCAGGCGGAGCACATTCCCAGAGAGCAGGCTGTGTGTGGTAGGGTAAGCGTAGGCCTTGATGACTGTACGCAATGGGGAACTCATCTGCGAAGGTTTCGGTTGTGAGGGAACAGCAACAAGTCTTTACTGAGCACCTGCTGTCCTCAGCTGTGTACAAAAAAATACTAGAAGACTCCTAGCTGTCTGGGAGCTTACTCTATAACTGAGGAGACAAGAAACTGCTAGAGAACTACTCAACTTAGGGAGCTCCCAGCACCTTCGCCCACCCACACCTCATCTTTGCAATTTTGCAAAGAACACTTCCCAGCCTCTACTACTAACTTAGTCTACAATCTGGGCAAGACCGTTCTCTCTGGGCCATAAAATAATAAAAGGGCTATTGTTTATTCAGTCCAGTCTGCTATACACCATACTGTACTTGTGCTGAAAGTTTTACATGCATTAACTCACACCCACCACGCGACAACCCCAGGTGGGAGTACTACGGTTATCCTGAGGTTATCCACAAAGGTGGAAAACAAAGGGAAGAGAGAATATAAATAAGTTACCTACCCAGCAAATTCGGGCAACACCATTTAGAATAGCCACACACACACACACACACACAAATTCAAAAACAATTCACATGTCCAATTTGAGTGGACTGGTTAAGAAAATTACAGTACAACCATATGATAGAATACTATACAGCCATAAAAATGAAGGGGTACTTATCGGCACTTGCTAATACATAAAGCTGCTCATAATATGTTATTGACTGGAAAGAGAGGTTGAAAACTAGTTTTATACTGCAATCCCATTAGACCTATTCTTGTGGGATTATGAGCAATTATTTTTACTCATCTATATTTGTTAAATTATTTTCTTCATAAACATCTACCAACTTGTTCAATGAAAATAAAACAATTTTGAAATGAAAAAACCTGACTCTATGAATGGAGATTTGATCTATAGTCAAGGCCATTGCTAGAAGAGGGAAACTGTCTTGGGGAATCTTAAGGGACACCTAAGTCTTCAAGTCATCCCTCAAATGTTGAATCCCTCTGCTGGTTCCAGTCTGTGTAACGGTTGCATTTCTCACTGTAAAGCATAACATTGCCGTTAGGGTTAGAGAGAAATGGGAAAACACTGGAAGGTCAGGAAGGAAGGAAAGAGGGGAAAACAGAGAAAAAGAAAAATCCTACTAGCCTTTCAAGACTCATCTCAAATGTGTGCTCCAAGAAGTGTTCAAAATCATGCTCTTTTGACATTTTAACACTGGAAGCAACCCAAGAAACCATCAGGTGTAACTGTGTCACTCTGTCCCTATCTCCAGTCATTCACTGCTTCATCTGGGCAGCAGGCCCTGTGCTAGGCGCTGGCGATATGGTGGTGAGAGTGAGACCTGCTCCCCACTTCCCAGAGGCGAGCCCTGAGGAAGCAGAGGCCCGGGGAGGTTGGTGCTGAGCAGGGCCGGCTCCCTGGGCATGCAGCCCATGCTTGGTTTCACGCTCTGCTCTCACTGTCTTGAAACTCTTCATTTTTGAACAAGGGGCCCCGAATTTTCACTTTGAACCAGGCCCTACAAATTACGTAGCCTGTCCTTGGGAAGGGAAACACTGAGGTCTTATCAGTGTATCAGTGAGTAAAGCTTCAGGCTCTCCAGGCTCAGTCCTAAGACAGAGGAGTGACTCTGTTAGACCATACGCTGTCATTCCTGGGTCCCCAGGGAAGTGGGAGGCTGGGGTTGGGGGTAGGGTCATTCCCGCTTTCCAGCCCTACAGAACTTCATTTCTTCCTTTCTCGTGGAACTTGCCATATTTGGCATAAACTCATGTATATTTGTGTGTAGTCTTATCCCTCATTCCCTCTCCCCACCAGATCGTAAATTCCATGAGGTCGTGGCTTGTGTCTGCTCATCTCAAACAGTGCTTAGTACTGTGTTTTACATGCTGTTTAAAATGTGCTTAAATTGAATTTAATCTTATTAGTAACTCCTCGTTTTCTCTTCATGTGCATCAGATTATTCCCAGCAGTCCTTCCACTGTTGGAGAGAAATAAAAATATCAAGCAGGAGAGTCATGCACACAAACTAGTATCATAAACATGCTGTAGGAAGCAGCCCCCAAACAGGCTGTAAGTGTGAGGAATTAGGAGAGAAGAGAGCAGGATTTTGCAGAGGACACTCCTGAGTCATCAGCCTATACTTCGCCTTCAGGGTCACACAGAGTGGGAGACAAGGAAATAAACTAGAGGATCTAGAGATGACAGTAGTATAGTGGTTAGGGCTGGAGGTTCCAGAGCCAGAACTCTCACACAGGCTCCCCTCACCTGTAATGTATGCACAACACTACTCTCCAGAGGCTTATTTGCAAACTATAGATGAAATCGTGCATATAAAGCTCCTACACAGTGCCTGACACACATAAGCATCAGTAAGTGGATATTAGTATTAACATTATTAGAGGCAATGTTGAGAAAGACACCTTCTTCTCTTTTCTTTCTTTCTTTTCTTTTCTTTTTTTTTTTTTTTTTTTTTTTGGCAGGGGAGGGAGGATAGGGTCTTGCTCTGTCCCACAGGCTAGAGTGCATTGGTGTCATCATGGCTCACTGCAATCTCAAACTCCTGGGCTCAAGGGATCCTCCTGCCTCAGCCTCCCGAGTAGCTGGGACTACAGGCATGCGCCACCATGCCCGGCTAATTTTTTCTATATATACTTAGTTGGCCAATTAATTTGTTTCCATTATTAGTAGAGACGGGGTCTCACTCTTGCTCAGGCTGGTTTTGAACTCCTGACCTCAAGCAATCCTCCCACGTTAGCCTTCCAAAGAGCTGGGATTATAGGCATGAGCCACCGCACTCAGCCAAGATGTCTTCTTAAAATGTGTTGGTTTGGGTAATTTGTTTTCCCGGTTACCCAAAAGATTGACCATAGTCATTTTCAGGGATCCCATGCTAAAGAATACTAGGAGAGAAGAAGAAAATTGAATTGAGCGAAATTGAAATGAACCAAAGAGTTTAGCTGCTGCATCTCTCAAAACCCTAGTGATGATTTGTACCTGATGTCTTCTGTAGCATCTTAAAGAAAGTGAAGCAAGTAGTGGAAAGAGCAAAACTCCCTTAGAGAGCCCATTTTCTTGCTTTTTACTGATTAATTACTGAGAAAAAAAGCCAATCTGTACACCAGTGCCTGAGGGCACAGAACTGATTTGAAGACCATGGAATGCCAAAGCCAAGGATTCCACGTTCTTTGGAGGTCAGTGCTGGCGAGATGGGTGGAGATTGGTCAGGAGAGTACTGTGGGGCCAGGTAGAAAAGGAGAGGCGGGTGGGGTCGCTGCATGTGGGAAGCAGGACAGGGACGAGTATGAACCAGGGGATTCTGGTCATGGGGCTTCTGTTTATCAATCTAAAAATACTCGCTCCAATATGTCTTGTGTTGTTGCTTGGGTGAGAACATACAGACTTAACAGAACCTCAAATATTGTACTGTATTTGACCAAGTGTGCAAGGTGTGGCTTGGAATTATTTTATGCTATTAGAGACTCAAAATAAAGACATTTACAATGTTAACCTGGCTGGACCTTTCAGAGAAATTAGAAGGACTGGATGCATTTCTGTAGACTTCCATTGTGTCATTGGAAGGATCTGCCCTCGGTTGGGGGTTTGGGAGAGGGACAAGAAGAGGCAGCAGTCTGAAGGCAGCTGCTGGGAGATCAGTTTTTCTAACTGAGGCAGTGGATTCATTAGTTAGAAAATGCCGAGTTTGCCTTAGAAGACTTATTACTCTAAAGTAATTTAGTTAATGAAGTGTTCACTTGAGAAAACGTTCTTAGGGCTGGTGGGTACAGCTGAGAACTCTAAGAGAGACATTCTGATTGAAGCCGGAGAGACCAGGAAAGAAGCCAGGAAGGAGGAATAAGGAGAGAGAGAGGAGGAAAAAGCGGGTGGCAGAGGGCAAGGGAGAGGGCCGGAGAGCGTGAGAGAGGAAGAGACGGCACTTACACTGCACCTTCAGAACAGGGCAGCTAGCCCCACTAACCTAATGGAACCTTAACGAGGTTAAAAAATCAACAACAATGGTGTTAAGAGAATAACTGGTGTTCTGGAAGCTGTTGGAAGCTTGTCAGAGGTGATTGGAAGAGTTCGCCGAGGGAACTCATTACACAGGACCAAATTGAGTCTCGGGTGCCCTGGGAAGGTTAATCACTCTCCTTCAGCGTTTATCAAGAGGAGATTCGGGTGCGGGGGCAGGGGCGGGAGGGAAGCAGGCTGGAGCACCCAGCAGGTATCCACCCCTCTCCATCACCTCAGCAAGTCTGCCCTGGCCCCACTCGGCAAAGCCTAAACCTTTGGTTACCTTGACCCACTTTCTCAAAGAGCAGTTTAGTGACCATCTCTAGTCACTTGGCTGTGCCACATCCTACCACCTGCTTCCCCAACTATCTGAACCAAGTGACTCCTTAAGGCATACACAGGTTCTCTCTGAAAGGAGGCTGGGGAAAGTCACCTGTTTCCAGGGGTGTTTGCAGCCCTTTTTAAATTGGCAATCTATGCAATGCTCGCATGGCCTACCTGTCTATCCGCTCTGTCTGCAAGAAAGAGATAATCTGAAAGCATCATGTCCTATAGCCAAGGAAGTGAGGGCAACTGGACTTTGTACCAGGGAGAACTGGATGGAGATACTTATCTCCTCCCTTACACCAAAAGAACCAAGGACTTTTTCGTTTGACTTTGAAGCAGAAATAGAGCAGAAACAGAAAGCATGTTAGAACCAGGTTTCCAGAACCTGTTGCAGCCCAGGCTGCCACCTGCAGAGGAGGAGGGCTCTTCACGGAGAACCCTCCAACAGGAGGAAAGTTAGGATGGCTGAGGGGTCAGTGGCAGCCCCTTTGCTTGGACTCAGTGTGGCACCTAGACAAGACTCAGTAGGTTAAACAATGTGGTCTGCCAGTTGTTTATTCAAACCACAAGCTGCTGGGTTGGGGAGGTGCACTGTTTGGTTACAGACCTCACTGTACCCGGACAAGGGCTTCTAATCCCCAAACAGTTCACAGAGGATGGGGAGCAGAGCCAGGCAAGTGGCCCTCGGACTGTGGGAAGAGGACTCTCACACTGTTCAATTAGCCAATATCATGTGTCTACTCTGTTCCAGGTCCTCTAATCAGTGCTTGAGGACCAGGAAATAAGGACAGGGCCCTACCCTCAAGATGCTCACGATCTAGTGAAAAAGACCAATTTTAATACACAGTCAATCACAAGACAGCATGACAGACACACTCCTCCTCCTCCTCTTCTTCTTCTTCAATAAAATTCACATACGCAAAATTTGCCCTTTTAAAATACATAATCCGGTGGGTTTTAGTATACTTATAAGATTGTGCAACCATCACCACAATCTAGTTCCAGAATGTTTTTGTCACCACACACATTTCAAAAACCTGTACCCATTAGCTGTCACTCTCCATGTCCCTTGTCTTCTGATCCCTGGCAGTTGCTAGTATACTTTCTGTATTCATAGAATTGCCTATTCTGGGCATCTCATATAAATGGAATCATATAATATGTGGCCTTTTGTGTCTGGTTTCATTCATTTAGTGTAATGTTTTTAAGGTTCATCCTTGTAGCACGTCAGTACTTTGCTCCTTTTTACGGCCGAGTAATATTCCATCGTACATCTATACCACAATGTGTTTATCCATTCATCAGTTGAACACATTTGGGTTGTTGCTACTTTTTGGCTACTGTGAATTATGCTGTTGTGAACATTCATGTGCCGGTTTTTGCATGAACATATGTTTTCAAGTTTCTCGTGTATATATATACCTAGGAGTGGAATTGCTGGCTCATATGGTAACTCTATGTTTAACTTTTTGAGGAATTGCCAGATTGTTTTCCAAAGTAGCTGCACCATTCTATATTCACACCAGCAAGATATGAGACTTGCAATTTCTTCATATCCCCACCAATAATTGTTATTGTCTGTCATTTTTATTATTGCCATCTCAGTGGGTATGAAGTAGTATCCCCTTGTGGTTTATTTGTTGTTTGGTTTGTATTTTTATTAGAGGCTCAGACTCGCTATGCAGTTCACACTAAAGTACAGTGGTTATTCACAAGTGTGATTATGGCATGCTACAGCCTCAAACTCCTGGGCTCAAGCAATCCTCCCCCCTCAGCCTCCTGAGTAGCTGGGACTATAGGCGCTCATCACCACGCTGGCTTCTCGCTGTGGTTTTGATTTGCATTTCCCTAATGACAAATGATGTTGAGCATATTTTCATGTACTTATTGGCCATTTGTGTATCTTCTTTGAAGAAATGTCTATTCAAATCTTGTTCCTTTTAAAGTTAGATGATTTGTCTTTTTATTGTTGAGTTGTATGCGTCCCGGTGGAGGGCATTTATCCAGGACAGAGGGTAGAGAGGATTAGTAAAGGGGTGTTGGTTAAGGAAGGCTTTCTGGAGAAGATAATATCTGAGCTAAAACTAGAAGAATATAGGAAGACTAGGAAGAAGTAGAACCATCATTCCTTTATTCAACAAATATTTGCTGAATCTCCACTCTGCTGGGCACTGCACCTGGCACAAACTGATTCAGTCCTTCCCTCTAGGAGAGAGTTAACTATCTTGGATTATCCACAGGTTCTCCAGGACATCAGATGGCCTCACCCTGAGCCTTCTTGATTAGACTAGGTCTTGGGTCTCAGTCTGTGTCCTTGGTTTGCTGGCCACCCTTGGGTTTAACCTGATGCCCCATAGGGAAACTTGGGTGATTGTTTGTCCCCAGCGGCTTCAGTGGAGCTCGCTGACTGGTGAGGTCTGTTGGACTCAGCTCCTTTCCTGGGTCCTAGTTCCTGCAGGACGACTCCTATCCAGGGTTAGACTTGGTGTTTCCTGATCCCTTCCTCACTTCCCTGAGTCAAATCATCCATTCTTTTTTTCTTTTGTTTTTTTGAGACAGAGTCTTGCTCTGTTGCCCAGGCTAGAGTACCATGGCATCAGCCTAGATCACAGCAACCTCAAACTCCTGGGCTCAAGTGAGCCTCCTGCCTCAGCCTCCCGA
>CAUYRT010066524.1:0-32723 GCA_963574885.1 Lepilemur ruficaudatus
TTTATAGAGTGTCTTTTGTTCTTTTTGGTAGATGGCCAGTAATGGGATTGCTGGATCAAATGGTAGATCTACTTGTATCGCTTTAAGGTATCTCAATATTGCTTTCCACAGAGGTTGCACTAGTTTGCAGTCCCACCAGCAATGTAGGAGTGTTCCTATCTCTCTGCATCCATGCCAACATTTATTGTTTTGGGACTTTTTAATAAAGGCCATTCTCACTGGAGATAAGTGATATCTCATTGCAGTTTTGATTTGCATTTTTCTGATGATTAGAGATGTTGAGCATTTTTTCATATGTTTGTTAGTCATTGTTCTGTCTTTTGGAAAGTTTCTGTTCATGTCCTTTGCCCACTTTTTGATCGGGTTGTTTGATTTTTCTTGCTGGTTTTCCTGAGTTCTAAATAGATTCTAGTATATTAGGCCTTTATTGGATATGTAGCTTGCGAAAATTTTCTCCCATTCTATAGGTTGTCTGTTCGCTCTTGTGACAGTTTCTTTGGCTGTGCAGAAGATTTTTAATTTGATTAGGTCCCATTTATTTATTTTTGTTGACACTGTGATTGCCTTTGGGGTCTTCTTCATAAATTCTTTGCCTAGGCCAATGTCTAGAAGAGTATTTCCAACATTTTCCTCCAGAGTTCTAATAGTTTCACACCTAAAGTTCAAGTCTGTTACCCAGCATGAGTTGATTTTTGCGAGAGGTGAAAGGTGTGGATCATGTTTCAGTCTTCTACATGTGGCTATCCAGTTTTCTGAGCACCATTTATTGAATAAGGATTCTTTTCCCCAATGTATGTTTTTGTCTGCTTTGTCAAAGATTAGATGGCTATATGAGGATGGTTTTATATCTGGGTTCTCTCTTCTGTTCCACTGGTCAATGTCCCTCTTCTTCTGCCAATACCAAGCTGTTTTAATTACTATAGCCTTGTAGTATAGTTTGAAGTCTGTAAATTGATACCTCCCATTTTGTTTTTATTCCATAGGATTGCTTTTGCTATACGGGGTCTTCTCTGGTTCCATATGAAGTGTAAAATTATTTTTTCTATATCTGTGAAGAATTATGATGGTATTTTAATGGGTATTGCATTGATTCTGTAGATAGCTTTGGGTAGTATAGACATTTTAACAATGTTGATTCTGCAGACCCACGAGCATGGTATGATCTTGCTGTTTATGTCCTCTGTTATTTCGTTTCTCAGTGCTTCATAGTTTTCCCTGTAGAGGTCTTTTACCTCCTTAGTTAAATATATTCCTAGGTACTTTATTTTCTTTGTTGCTATTTTGAAGGGAATTGAGTCTTTGATTTTGTTCTCAGATTGACTGTTATTGGCGTATATGAATGCCTCCGATTTGTGTGTATTCATTTTGTATCCTGAGACTTTACTGAATTCATTTATCAATTCAAGGAGTCTCTTGGTTGACTCCTTGGGGTTTTCTAGATATCATGTCATCAGCAAAGAGTGAGAGTTTGATCTCTTCTGCCCCCATTTGGACACCCTTAATCCTGCTCTTTTGTCTGATTGCTATAGCAAGGACTTCCAGCACTATGTTGAATAGAAGTGGGGATAGTGGGCACAAATGCTATTAGCAGGCATCAAAGGTCTATTCTCTTCTTCTGGGCAAAGCTGTCAGGGAGGGGCTGGAATAGCCCCACTCAACTGGAAAGTTTGTGTGTGGGGCTGCGGCTGTCTGAGCCCTGCAGTCTGGAGTAGGCCTCACTCCTTTCCACCCTCCCCCGCTCCGGGGCTTCTCCTGGGCCAGCAGGCAGGACCTCACGCCAGCGGGTCTCTCCTGGGTATGATGTGAGCCGGGAGGTTCCCTGCCCAGGATCAGAGCCTGAGCTAGGAGCATGGCACCCCCGTGGGAGGAGGGTTGCCCCTCAAGCGTGTTGATCTGCCCCTGAAGGCTCACACTCCTGAGTAGGCTTGTTCACGAATATCCCTTCTGTGCGCTGGGGCAATGCGAGACTTGGGTGCATAGGATCTGGTCTGCAGGTCTAACCCCTCAGCCCTGGAGTTCAATCCTTGACCCCACCAGGGAGAGGAGTGCTGGTCCTAAGTCACCCACTGGGTGCCCAAGCTGAGTTGATGTCTCTCAGCCTAGGGATCTGCCCCGTTCTCCTGGAGTCACCAGGCCAGCAGCACCTGGGAGGGCTGGTGGGTAGGGAGCTCACAGTCTGAGTACCCCTCAGTCTGCTGTAGGGCCCCAAAAGGAAAGCTCCCATTTCCTGGAGTTGCGTCCGGGTGGTGGCTAAATTGTCTCTCTTGGCAGCCGCAGATAGGTAAGGGGGAGGGGAGAATGAGGCAATATGGCGCCTGCTGATCAGCTCAGGTCTGTGGGCTGGGAGGTGCCCCGAGAGAGTTGGGAGCCCGGTGCCATGTCTGCAAGAGGCTCACTACTCACTGGCGGCAGCCGTCTCTGAGCTGGTGTTAGCAGGTCTCTCCAACTGCGGGGAGCCCACCAGCAATCTTAGATGCAAGGGAGAGGAAAGTTAGCCGCTCCACCTACCCTTGTCGCAGGTCTCCAAGCTTCTCGTGGGCTTTCTCCTTCCCGTTCTCCTCTGCAATCTCCTCCCATGGAGTCTCCTGTAGTCTCAGGTACCCCTCCTTCCGACCCTCGTCCGATATATGCTTGTCTGCTTGCTTATTTCTTCCACTTTCTTCTAAAATCTGTCTTTTTTGCAGAGACACTCTGGCTGGTGGTTTTTCTCGTCTGCCATCTTGTGGCTCACCCATTTTTCCTTTTAATATTGCTGAACTTGATTTAGTCATATTGCACTCAGGATTTTTTCGTTTAAATTTGTAAATGATTTTATGTATCGTTTTCTCAGGTGCTATCTTTACCAGGTTTTATGAATGGGATGTTTAATTGTGTTGATTTAAAGGAGCAGCTGGGAGAGAGAAGTGGACATGCTGAAGGAGTTCCAGTTCTCCCTGTCTGTCATCCTGCTGCTTGCCTGTGGCTTTCTCTACCAGCTTACCCTGAAGTCTGGCTGCCTCTTCTTCTGCCTGCCTCCCTTCAAGTCCCAGCAAGGGCTGGAAGCCCTCCTGAGCCATGGACACAGCATCGTGCTTCTAGAGACCTCAGAGAGAATGGAGCCACCCCCATTGGTCTCCTGCGCTGTGGAGTCTGCTGCCAGGATTTATCCTAAGCGGCCTGTGGTGTTCTTTATGAAGGGTCTCAGCAACTCCACACAGCTGCCCTCAAACTCCACACACCCAGCTTTTTCCCTCCTCTCAGCCATAGACAACGTTTTCCTTTTTCCTTTGGATATGAAAAAGCTGTTTGAAGACACACCACTATTTTCATGGTACACTCAGGTAAGTGTTCTGAGAAACTTAGAATGTCAATGAATGGTGTAAATGAGTAATTTGAGGGTGGAGACTCAGGGTGGGAGATAGAAATAGAACCCATCTTTGGGTTGCCTGGCCCTCTTTCTACCACAGAGTTCTGATATAAGTAAACAGAAGAGACTTGAGCTAGGCTTATCTTTAGCCTAGACTTATTTTTTTGCTTCTAGACTTATTTCTTTTAGGATCTAGGTTACTGTCCCAGACTACCCTTAACCGAATGAGTTTTTATATATTTTCTAGGTGTATAGAACACTTATTTTTCACTACAGTTTTAAACTCATTTATGTTAAACCTTTTTTGCACCTGAGGTAGAAACCAGGCAATATTTAACATGAAAATGATTTAAGTAGAAAATTCATAAAGGATCAGTGGAGTGCTGCTATGTGAGATTGGGTTGTATTGAGATATGATTGAGAAAATCCTAGAATGCTTAGGAATATTGTAATCCTCATTTTAGTAGCGTAGCATAATAAGGAAATTATATTTCAATCTAATATTTCTCTTACAGAGGACTGGAAGTCAGGTAATACTGCAGGAAATTACAGTACAACCACTGAATGATTCCATTATGTAGGCTTTAACTATGGTATTTTTTGAAACTGACATCTTACGAAGACTATGACACAACATAGAAATAAAACCCCCCTTATGTCATAATGTAATAATAATAATTATAATGATTTAGTTTATGCAAAAACCCACACACATCTACTAGGGAAAAAAAGACCTGAAGAAACTATGTAACATATAATAATAGTATGTGTTTTAGTATGATTGGATTAGGAGTGAATTTAGTTATGAGAATGCTTTGATTTTGAAAATAAAATTATTTTTAAAAGCAAAAAAGTAATTTAAAAACTGACATCAAAATAATACCCTTTGTGCAAGGCATAGTGGTGTGTGCCTGTAGTCCCGGCTTCTCCAGAGGCTGAGGTGGGAGGATCCCTTGAGCCCAGGAGTTCGAGGCCAGCCTGGGCAACATAATGAGACCCCCATCTCAAACAAACAAACAAACAAAAATAATATTATTTGCTTCCCACATAAAGTCCTATCTAAATTTTAATCATAGGCTATGTTAAGGATCAGCAAACTTTTTTTCTGTAAAGGGCCAGTTAGTAAATATTTTAGGCTTTGCAGGTCAAGTGGCAAAATTGAGGATATTATGCAGGGACCTGTTTTAGTTTCCTATGGCTGCTGTAACAAATTACCACAAACTTGGTGACTTAAAACAACAGAAATTTATGCTCTTACAGTTCTCAAGGCCAGAAGTCCTAAATTATTTTCCCCAGGCCAATAGCAAAGTGCTGGCAGGGTTGTGTTCCCTCCCGAGGTCCCAGGGGAGGATAATCCTTGCCTCCGACCAGCTCCTGGAGGCTGCCGGCATTCCTTGGCCTGTAGTGCATCACGCCGATCTCTGCTTCCATGTTCAAATCCCCTTTTCATCTCTGTGTGTAAAATCTCCCTCTACCACTCTCCTTAAAGGAACACTTGTGATTGCATTTAGGGCCCATCAGGATTATCCAGGATAATCTCCCCATCTCGAGGTCCTTAACTTAATGACATCTGCAAAGATACTTTTCCCAAGTGAGGTAACTTGTACAGATTCCAGAAGTTAGGACCTGATATTTTTTGGGGAGCCATTATTTAGCCTACTACAGTATTTTCATAAAAAGAGAGAAAACTCCTGTCCTGCCTGCCTCTTTTGCCTGGGGCCTGGATGGACTGTCCTGGGAGGTGGGCATGCTTGCATGTAGTTGGTGGCAGCAGGAGACATTTTCTGGCTAAGTGACAAGGCCTCAAAGGGAGGAGTCTGGTGGGCCAGGCAGGTAAGGGATAGGGCTGGGGGCAGCCCCCAGACTCAGTTTTATTCTTGGATCCAGTGACTTCTAGATCCCAAAGTGTTCATCTCTTCTTCCAAAGAGCCCAGAAGTCTCAGATTGAAACCTGTCAGAAGGAGGTGGAGCAACAGAATGGATTGAGCTTCCACCTGTTAGGTCCTGGCAGTTGCCAACAGCAGGGTTCCCTACCAGTAGGTGGCACTGCCCTGGCAGTGATAGGGCAAGTGGTGGTCTAGGGAGGCAGTTGCTGGGAGCAGAGGAGACATGCCAGCTTGGTCCCTGCGGCTCTCAGCGCTAGCCTGCTAGAGGGTGCTCCAGGACTGTACAAGTTTCCTGATACCTGAGTTAGACTAACACTACCTAAATTATATTTTGCCCCTTGAAAAAAGAAATCTCTAAATCAAATTATTTGGGGAGAGGCTGCATACTACATCCTTTTCTCACAGACGAATCATGCACATGAGGATATTAAGGCCTCTTTATAGTTCTGAACTAAAGAAATGTAACTTGATTCAACCTATCACTTCCCAAATTTATTTGAGCATAGAACTCATTTTCAGTGTGACACATAAATAATCTCTTAAAACTAATGTGCCATAGAGCACAGTTTGGGTTGCTCTGAGCTGTACCTAACGTTACTATGTTGGATCTGAGGAGCAAGATGGGTCCTAGGATGCAGAACCCTTAAGTGTCTGCTCCATCTGAGCTTGCAGGTTACTACATTAGGCTGTGCATCCACAGTGATCACACCACAATACCTGTGGGATGCTGGGCGGTGGCATGATCTGCCCCAATTAGGCCCCCACAGGATAGCTGGGTACTGTCACTTGCTGGTGACCACTGGGTTTGCTGCACTGATTGGATAATTGTAATGCTTGAAGATGCCCAGGATTGAGTACTATGGGCATAGGTGGGAACAGGCAACTGTCCTCTGAACAGTCAAAAACCCAAACCTCTTTCTGAAGCTATTGTGTTTTAGGTTGATGTTAGTCTAATACCCTCATCAAGGCATCAAGGCATCAAGGCAGGTTTCCTCCTTCTCCAGTTCTGTGTGGCTTTTTTTTTTTTTTTTTTTGAGTCACGCTTGGTCACCCCAGGTAGAGTGCAGTGGCATCATCACAGCTCACTGCAATCTCAAACTCCTGGGCCCAAGCGATCTTTCTGCCTCAGCCTCCTGAGTAGCTGGGACTATAGGCACGCACCATCACGCCCGGCTAATTTTTCTAATTTTAGTAGAGACAAGGTCTTGCTCTTGCTCAGGCTGGTCTCAAACTGCTGAGCTCAAGCAATCCTCCTACCTCAGCCTCCCAGAGTGCTAGGATTACAGGTGCGAGCCATTGCACCTGGACCTATGTGGCTTTTGACATCCTATATCTCTGGGTCTGTCCACTAACAATTGCCAATTTATCAAATAATCATATTTACTTATTTTAACCAAAACCTTGTTTCTTTGGAATGAGTGCATATATGGAGTCACACTGCCTGGGTTCAAGTCCAACCTCTGCCTCTTACACTGGACAAATGACTAAACTTCTTGGTCCTAATTTTTAACTTAAAAAATAAGAATGATCACAGTACCCAGTACCTATTTTTGAGGATTTGTGTAGATTATAAAGAGCTTGGAACAATTATTGGTAAATGTTAGCTATTATTATTTATGAGATTTTTGGCAGTTGTAATGATTTTTAACAACTTGTGTAGATTTCTGCAAAGTTTTAGTTAATCTGCTTTCATTTGACTTTATTGCAGAATCTTAAAGAATGTTTTGTCAAGAGCCAATCATTGTTTAATCTTTTAACCAACATATTTAAACTCGAAAACATATATTTTGCTTTCTCTATTCAAAATCTTAGCATTCCATATGGGAACACTGCCAGTTATACTGATTTATTTTTATTCTTTTTAAAGTCATCTTCTGTTTTGCTCACATTTTAGCCTTTGTAATCATCTGCGGCTCCTCCCCACCCCCCATCCAGTCCATCAGCAATCCCAACTAGCTCTATCTTCAGCATGGACTCAGGATCTGACCAGTTCTCCCACCTGCACTGTTAGCACCTTCATCTCTCACCTGGATTATTTTACCAGACTCCTAACTTGCCTCTTTGCTTCTGCCTTTGCCACCTCCCAACCTCCCAGACTGTTTTCCACACAGCAGCCAGAGTGACCCTTTGAAGACTAATTCAGATCATACCACTTTGGTTTCTTCCAAACCTTCCAGATAATTTCAAAGTCTTGGTTCCAGCCTACATAATCTGGCCTCCCTTCTCAACCTGATCCTTCTGTCTTCTCTGCTCTGTTTCGGCCATGCTGCCTCCTTCCTGTTCCCGCACGTGGTGAATGTGCTTCTGCCTCAGGACCCTTGCACTTGCTTTTCCCTTAGAACCCTCTTCTCCCAGATTTGGGCTTGGTTCACCCACCCACTTCATTCAAGCTTCTGCTGGAATTAATGTAATACAGCTTTCTACCCTGCCCCTTTCGCAGCTCCCTCACCCAGCTTTTTATCTTCATAGTCTTCATCAATACCCAGCACAGTATACATTTATTTGTTTATTGTCTGTCTCCTCCCAGGAGGAATTTGTGTCTGTTTGTTCACTGCTGTAGCCTTAGGAGCTTCAACAGAGCTTGGCACACAGGAAGTAGGCCTTCAATGAATATTATTAAAGGAATTAATCAGTTACCAAAGGTATGCATTTTAAGATTCTTTTACCAACTTTTCAAATAGCAGACATATTGATTTTTTTTCTAGTTTCCCAGTTTATTTTTTTCTTTATCAGAGTTTAGTGTTTTTAGCACTTTATTTGATTTTTCCTTCACAGTTTCACATTTGTGGCTAATATACACCCACGCCAAAGAATGACTCAAACTCATATTGTGAAATCTCTTCTGGATTTCTTCTTTATCTTTCCACTGTTTTAATCTAAAAAAAAAAAGATTTCATGAAATCTTTAAAAGTTGCTAAACTCTTCCTGTCGATACTGATTTGCTGTACACTTTCTACTTAAAACGAAAAATTTTGAGGTGGAGGTAAGTTTGGTAAATTTGCAAATCCAGGCTTGTGGTAAATATGTGTTTGAGAAGCTGGCTTGCTTCACCCCTGCCGGCTGCTCTGGGCCTGGCCTCAGCTGTGGCGCCCCTCCCTCTCCCTGGCTGCCGGGGGCTGATTTGCACCTACCCCTGCAGATCAACGCCAGCGCAGAGAGAAACTGGCTGCATGTCAGCTCGGACGCCTGCCGCCTGGCCATCATCTGGAAATATGGTGGCATCTACATGGACACCGATGTCATCTCCATCAGGCCCATCCCCGAAGAGAACTTTTTGGCTGCACAGGCTTCTCAGTTCTCTAGTAATGGGGTGTTTGGGTTCCTCCCCCACCACCCCTTCTTGTGGGGGTGCATGGAAAACTTTATTGAACACTATAATTCAGATATTTGGGGCAACCAAGGCCCCAATTTGATGACAAGGATGTTGAGGGTGTGGTGCAAACTCGGAAACTTCCAGGAACTAAGTGACCTCAGGTGTCTGAACTTGTCCTTCCTACACCCCCAAAGATTTTATCCCATCTCCTATCCAGAGTGGAGGCGCTACTACGAAGTCTGGGATACAGACCCAAGCTTCAATGACTCCTACGCCCTGCATTTGTGGAACTACATGAACCAGGAGGGCAGGACTGTGGTTAGAGGAAGCAACACACTGGTGGAAAATCTCTACCGCAAGCACTGTCCCAAGACTTATAGGGTCCTGGTTCAAGGCCCAGAGGAGTCAGTGACTGGGGATCTGGGTCTAGGTAGCAAATAGAGCCAATACTGGGTTGCTGCTGCTACAGTATGGAACTGGACACTTCCTGGAGTGCTACACTTTCACCTAATGTCTACTCTCTCCAGGGGTTTGAGGGCTTACCCACATATCAGTTAGGATTAGCTTTCTTTGTCTGTAATAGACCAATCCCCAAAAGAAACAGTGCCTGTAAGACATAGATGTTTATTTCTCTCTCACACGTAACAAAAGTCTGAAGGCAGGCAATTCAGAGTGGGTATGATAATGGCAGTCATCAGGGACCCAGGCATCTTGCATCTTTCTGCTTAGCATCCTCAGTGTACATAGTCCATGGTCCATGTGGCTGCTTGACCTCCAGCCACCATGTTTGCATTTCAGGCAGCAGGATGAAGGAAGGAGGAACGGTGCACTCCCTTTGTTTTACGAAGACTTCCTGCAAGTACCACATAACACTTCCCATTACATCTCACTGGCTGGAACATAGCTGCAATACAGGCTGGGAAATGTAAGGAGGAAGAGAAAATGGGTGTTCAGATAGGCAGCTAACCATTTTGCTGCATGTTCTGTTTAAAACTGTTTAATTCTGGAACCTATTAGAGCATTGTGTGGGTTTTGTAGTCCTGATTGTGCCATTCACTTATGCATTCAGTCAATAAATATTAATTGAGCCAAGCACTGATTTAGTTGCTAAAGATACAGCTGGATCAAGCAGACAAGTTCCCCTACACTTACATTCTAATCCCTGGCCTTGACCCTGGGACAGCTTCCTCCCCTCCCCAGGGTATCTGTCATTCCCTGCCCTACCCCTTTCCAATATACATTTACCCTACCTCAATTGGCTCATAAAAGCAAATTACATACTCAAACTATACAAAACTGCTGCCCATTTTAGATTCACATAAAGTTACCTCTTCCATTTCAAAACCTCATGCTGTATACCATAAATACATACAAATACATACAATTAAAAAAAAACAGTTTACCTTCTCTTTTCAGGAAGTATGAGAATTAATATTTCTTCCACAAATAAGCATTGGCAATATTTTTTAGAACTTTCCTTTTGGTAGCTTGCTTTATGGGAAAAATAAAGTTTACATTTTACTCCAAATCAAAAATTATGATGCTTTTTCAAACCACACCCATCCATCTTTTTCAATTTAATATTTCCCCTTTTGAGAATCATGGCTTTGCCAATCTTATTAAACAATACTCACAAGTCATGTCTCCTGCCCCAGCTTTATTTATTCCCACTACTTGCTCTGGACTCTTGGATATCTGATACAGTCAGGCTCTGAGGCCTCCTACCACCTGCCCATGGCTATCCTCTGGGTTGTGTCCCTGGAACCCCTGCTGGTTTTCAGCTCTCCTGGCTGTCTCAGTCAGGTCTAGCAGTCAGTCGTGTGTCCACCGGAGTTCACACTGTGAAATCGCTTGGGATATTTACTTCTCTTCCCGCTGTATCCTTGAAGTTTGAAGAAAGTAGATCTAAGGGTACGTGAGTGGTTTTGTGTGTGTTATTTCCACCAACCTCAATTTCCCCATGTGTAAATCGGGTGCCTGTTTTGCAGGGCTGTTGTGAGAAAGTAGACTCAACACACACCCAGGTCTACCTTGGCCAAGAGCCAAAACCTACATCTTGAGTTGACCAAGACCCTCCCACACGTGGAGCCCTCACACCCTTCCCTTACTGGGCCTTAGTTCAACACTCAATACAGGGAAGAGTTATTGAGTACCCATCATGTGCCAAGCTCTCTTCTCTATCCCAAGGCTACCAAGAGCCTATAGAGGACTAGGTCACTTAGCACCGGGAAGCTGTCACCCTCTGCTGCCCACCTCTGCCACAGCACACACAAGATTTGGCAGCACCACTGGGGACAGGCATGTAGGCCAAAGGAAACTGGCCCCAGATAGCTAGTCCAGGGACATTCCTGTCACCGTAATAAGCTGGGCCATAGCTGTCGGGTGAAGGGGCAGGAGAGTGAATTTTCAATATCAGTAGTTTCTACCTTGCTGTAGCTCCTCACCTTCTTCTTGACCCAGTGCTAGACACCCAATCTCTGACCCAGCTCAGACCCTGTCACAGGTGGTCTCCTTCCAACACCTCAGGATGCATCAGGAAACTAGGACCCAGCCAAGGCAGCCCACAACTGCTGGCATCACACCTCAGAAGCCACCTCCAGGTCCCACTCTCCTGAAGAGAAGTTCAGAGCATCTGAGGTATATGGGAAGGTCTCCCAATGTTGGGATGCCAGCCACTAACAATCCCTGAAGTGATTTTAGGTCACAAGTGTGTTGTTAGGTTTTCAGTGTTGATGTATAATATAGTCAGAGGAAGATTTTACATCAAAATCTTGTTTGGTGGTTTCTCTTGAAAAATATGAGAATCTGTCAAGAAAAGGCCTGTACTCTGACATGTCTAGAATTGGCTGGAGTTGAGGGGAAATTCTTCCTTAGACAGAGTCTACACTCTAGCCCATTCCCTGAAAAGATCACTTTGAAAGAAGTCTGAACACTTGCAGAAGAGACCTCCTTTCTCAGGAAAAAGATCTCTTCTGCAAAAATGAAAATGCAGGGTCAGACTAAGCCTAAGCAGGACCTGCTTGATGAGTTTAGAAACAAACCTAAGGCGTGGCTGGCTGGCTATGATCTGGCTACTCACTTGCTGGCAGTGATAGGAGTGGGATCTGAGTCTCAGTGACACAACTGCTGGCTATAGGAAGGGATTAGTGACTGGTATCAGGAGAGAAAAGTTTTTCAGTCCTGGATTTTAGTCCTGGGTTTCCCAGCCAGAACCCCCAGGGCAAGCCAGAAGTTTAGGGGGTGGAAGGAAGGTGGCTGCCATCTGACCTGACCCAGAGGACTCTGCTAGCGTGGAGCTGAGTCAGGAAGAAGTCAGGAAGGTCTCTAGTTTAGGGTGGGCGGGCAGGGCCCTCTGTCCGGGAGGCTGCAGCTGCCCCAGCCTGCAGCTGGCCAGCGATTACACCGGAGGCCTGTGTAGAGATCGGAGCAAGGCCAGCGCCTCAGCAAGGCCGGGAAGCCATCCACTGGGATCCTGGATTTTGCTCACGGATTAAACGTGGCATTCCCTCCTTCCCCCATCCGTTACAGATCTAAAAATAGCTCGTCCCAGGGGAGCTGGGAAGCGGCTCCGCCTCTTCTAGGCGAGGGGTGGGGCGGCTGTCCTGGGCGCTCGAGGCACGAGGACCCTGGCCACGAGCTGCCGGCGCACGGAGGCGCTCTGGGCTCCCGGTCCCTGCAGGCGGACAGCACTGGCGTGTGCAGGGCGGGCGCTGTCCCCGGCCGCAGAGAACGCGGGGGTTAACGGTGGCTGGGCAGCATCCCGAGCGGCAGACGGCGAGGATTCCGGGAACTGCCTCCGCGCCGTCTGGCGGAGCCAGTCGGGAGGCGGGACCTGGGGCGAGGAGCGGAGTCCGCACCTCAAGACCGCTTCCCGCTGCCACCGGCTGCGGGCGACCCTACGGTGAGCCGGGCCGCGCGCGGAAACTATGCCAGGAATTCGTCCCGGGAGGGGAGCGGGCGGGTCGCGCCGCTGCAGTCCGAGCGACCCGGGCCAACGGCCGCAGGAGGTTAAACTTTAGCCACCCGGTGCCCTGCAGGGGTCCAGTCCAGCTGGACGCTGCGAGCGAGCCGCTTGCGTTGGCTCCGGCTCCAGACGCGCCGCTTCCTGCCCGGCTGGGCCCCTCCGCGCCCGCCCCTTCGGCCTGCCGGGACCGCGGTACCCGCGAGGAGGACTCGCGCGGGGGTGGGGCACGGGGCCGTGGAGGCGGGAGCGGGGATGACTGATGCCCCGGGACGCGGCTTCGCTGGGAGGACGATCTTGGGTTTTTACTGTTTTTGAAAAAAGTGAAGTGATTTGGGAGGGCTTGAGGATCTGAGTTCTGAAGGTAAAGGGGGATGATTTAGCAATGAGATGATTCAGGCCGGGCGCAGCGGCTCACGCCTGTAATGCTAGCACTCTGGGAGGCGGAGGCGGGAAGATTGCTTGAGGCCAGGAGTTCGAGACAAGCCTGAGCAAGAGCGAGACCCTATCTCTACAAAAAATAGAAATAATTAGCCAGGCATGGTGGCGCATGTCTGTAGTCTCAGCTACTCCCGAGGCAGGAGGGTCGCTTGAGCCCAGGCTGAGGTTGCAGTGAGCTATGATGACACCACTGCACTCTAGCCCTGGAGACAGAGCAAGACTCTGTCTTGGGCGGGGGAGATGATTTAAAAACAAACACATTGGCATCTCTCATTCCACTCCTGCGCTGGAGTTGAGCAGGAGGCAACAGTGGTATTTTCATTACGAGGTGGCTGGGGATAAAAGTCCACAGAAGACTTGCTTAGTTACAGGAAAAGGGGCCAGGAGGCCGGGGCAGATGAGGGGGTCTGAGAGAGCCTGCCCCTGGGGCTCGGGCAGGGACCAGTTCTCCCAGCACTGTTTAGGGGCCCAGGCCTAGGCTGCTCCTGCCTGGTCTCCTGGATTTCGATTTCCAACGGGACTTAGAACAGAGACCCAGAGTGGGGTGTTCTGTGGCCTCCCACCTCCCTCATCTGCAGAGCTGGAGGGTGGTCTCCATTCTCAGTCCCCCTCCCTAACACCTCTCCCACCCCTCCCGAAGGTGAGGCTTGGCAAGTGAGAAGAACTCTACTTAGGAAAAGAAAGCTGGCCCTCCAGTCAAGTGGCTAATAAGAGGTCTTGCCTGTCTCTGTCAGCACCAAGGGTCTAGAGACATCTCCCTCATGTGGAAATATTTTTGTGATAACCAACTTGATAAAATGGTCCCATGAAGTTGCATGCTTCAGTTTAGAAACAGAAACCTGAATTCATTTGTGCAACATAAGTGTGGGTGGTTCTGCCATGGAGCTGAAATTTGGTCAAAAGGTTTGTTGCTCAACTCAAACTGACAGGAAAAGGGAAGGGGACAATTTGGTGTCCTGAACCTCCTTGTGGACCCCTGCCAGGGAGGGTCAGTCCTCGTCAGCAGGAGCAGCTGCACTGCTCCCTGTCCCTAGGCCTGGCAACTCTAATAGGGGTGCTGGCAAAGCCCCTGAAGATGAAGAAACTCTATCAAGGAGCAGTGACTCCTTCATGGAAAAGAAAATACTAGTATATTCTAAGCTAGTTTTCTTTTGCACATGAAAAGCAGTTTTTTGTTTGTTTTATAATTCTGCATCTGGGAAGATAGGCTACATCAGTACTTATTTCTACTCTAAAACACTCCCAAGGAACATCAAATTTTTATGTCTGTCTTTATTTTAAAGAAAATCCTTTTGTAGCAAAAACTTATCATAGGCTTTTGATAAAAAGGAGACATTTAAAAATATCTCCTTAGAGTTGCTGGGAATAGGAGGCTGGCTGTGAGGGAGAGCTCTGTTCCTGGTAGAGTGGATCTCTCTCTCTTTTGCTGCTTGAAGGTTCTAGGAGTGGGCACAGCCCCCATGAGGGTCAGGGAAGAACAGAAAGGGGACCTTTTTCTTTAGAAAACAACACAATCCAAGAGCAAGGCTAAGGTCTGTAAGAATAGTGCTCCGGGAGAGCCCAGGTGCCTCTCATCTCCACTGAGCTCCCTTGGGTACTGTGTGTGCATAGCCTGTTTGCAAACCATGTGAAGGTTTCCTTGGCAGCCACAACAATTAGCACTAATGACATGCCTGAGCTCCCTGGGCAGGCACCACTGAAGTTAGCCTGGGAGCCAGGGCAGGTTTGTAAATGATTGCCTGGTGGCCACCTTGGAAGCTTGGCTCCCTCCAAGTTCTCCTCTTGGCTGCATTCTTGAGGGAGTGGAAGAGAAAGTAAGGAGGTGGTGGTGGTGTTGTCTAGCTGTCCGTTTATATTAAAAAATCAAGTGTTTGGCTGATTTTGTGGAAGTGGTTTTTGACAGAGTATAGGTGGGAAGATTTTGGAAGAATCATACATCTCTAGGAATTTTTCACAGTGGGATGGCTGCCTTCTGAGGTAGTGAACACCCTGTCACTGGGGGTGTGCAAAGCATGAGTGGTAGATAGGTTTTCCATATTGGGTGTGGGATTGCTCCAGGCAGACACCAACTCTTCAACAATGAAACGAGTTTAAAATGCTAGCACAAATATCACTCTTTTGGGTCACTAATTCATGATATTGGTCTAGGATTGGCAAGTTTCCTAAGACCCCATCAAAACATCTAGCGGTGGTTAACACAGCTTCAGATTTCCTGATGACAGTGAGTCACTTCTACCTTGTGTTTCTATTCCCAGATGTGGGAAAAGCAATCTGCTGACAATTCAGTCTGGAGAAAGCACAGTGTCCTTGCCCCCAGGGTGTGTAGTTTCCAGGTAACCTGCAACACTCTCATTTGGCTTTGTGTTCTGCCTATCCTAACCAGGATGCAAGCTGTGGAGCTGAGTGGAGTTCAGCAAGCCCCGCTGAGATACAGGGAGAATTTGTGGTCTCCAACTCTGTCGTGATTTGCTCTAAACCTTGTCAGCCCTTGCACTTTGGTCAAGAAATCTCAGGTATTGTAATTTCCATAATGTGAAATAATTTTTATGTCATCATCATCATCATTATTATTTGGAGGTTGTTTGGCATAATTCAAAAGCTTTAGAGTCAGACAGACCTGGATTTGAATCTTGGCTTCGTTACTTAGTAGCTGAGTGACTTGCAGCAGGTCCCTTAGCTTCTCCGAGCTTCAGTTTCTCCATCTGTCAGATGAGACAAATCATAGCTACTTACAAGGCTATATGAGGGCTAGAATTAATACTTTTAAAGTCTGGCATAGTGCCTGGCATGTAAATGCTTGATAAATGACAGCTGCTATCGTCATATCATCATTATTATCTTCATCTTCAAATTCCCACAGTTCTGTTCCACCTTTTGATGCCAGAGCTCTAGGACTTCTGAGAATTGGACCCTTGGGGTTCTAGAAAAATACAGGAATGATAATTTTGGGGTATATTAAAACCTCATGAACTCCGACCCCAATTCTGTATAATCGGGAGTGGGGCTACCACCCTCTGTGTGTATGGAATATGCTCTGAGGTTCGAGGGTTGCTCAGGAAGCAAACTGTAACATTGAGGCCACATCGTGATGGTCATTGTGGGCACTGGGACTTCTCTCTGATGGGTGCCTGGGCCCACCCACAAGGGCTGCTGCACTCTAAGCTTATTAGTAGCCCATGGGATTAATCTGTGGACAAAGATGGTCAGCAAGTCAAGCATTTTACTAAGTCTGAATGTCAGTTCCTTCAAATGAGTCCAAGTGAACAACTGCTAACTCTAGCTTTACTCTTTATCCTAATTCTTGGTGGCTCATAGCGTCATATCTTCAAGACTCCAAGAATATGGAATTTTGAGGCAGATATTCTGAGATTTTGACAATTTTGCTCAGTTCAATAGTAATGTAGGCTCTAGGTAATGGGCTAGGGACTGGTACTTAACAGATACGAATGAGCCGTGGTCTCAGTCCTTGTAAAGTACACAGCTGGGGGAGGAAGGGGAAGGAAGGAGGAAGACATGTCCTGGTATGGGCCCCTCCTTGGTGCTCCCACAGCATCCTTTCCTATCCTGGTACTTACCACCCTGTGGGGTAATTTCTGTGTATTTGTCTATTTTTCTGGAGAGCAAACTCTAGCTGGACACTATCCCTTACCAGTTGTGTAATTGTAGGAAAGTTATTTCCCGTCTTTGTTCACTCTCTCAGTTTCTTCATCTAGTGTAATGGGTTGTGGTGAGAATTAAATGGGATAATGCATGTAAAGCCTTAGCACTGTTTGTGGAGCATAGTAGGATTTTTGAAATGACTATTTTTATTAACAATGGCAGGGACTATTGCCTAGGTCACCGTTGATCTTGAGTGCCAGTCACGGCGCCTGGCACTTAGTAGGGCTCAGGAAGCATTTGTTGATGGGATGGAGAAATGAACGTTGCACAGCCACCCTAATGCAGACCAGAGTGTAGGCTCTGTGCTCTGGGAGCCCGGGGAAGGGGGCAGGGAATTTTGACTGTGGGCCTAGAAGGGATTTATGGTGGTAATCATTTACGAGCAGGGTTTTGAAGCATGCATTGACCTTTAGTAGGAGCAGAAGGAGGTGGCAAAGGGCTATCTATGCCAACAGGCAGTGTGGAATAGTGGCTAAGAACCCAGACTGGAGCCAGGCCGTGTGGGTTTGAATCCTGCCTCTGGACCTTGGGCAAGCTTCTTTACTTCTCTGTGGCTTAGATAATGATAGTATCTCCTCAAGGGGCTGTTCTGATGATTATATGAGCGATTCTTTGTAAAGCACTTAAAAACAGTGCCTATAAATAAAATAAATAGCCCAGAGGTATGGCAGTATGGAGGGCAAGTAATATGGTAAATGGGAGATGTAGATAGAAAAGTAGTTTGAAAATAGTTTGTAGAGGTCTTTGAATGTCATTCTTAATTAATTTGGAATTAACTAATGAAGAACACATAAAATCCATTTCAATGTGGCCGAAGCTCTGTGGTGGCTGCCCATTTTAAACAGGGCCTGCACTCCCCAGTTGGCCACAGTCCCTAACACTCCCTAGCCCAACACTTCCTACTGCAGTGATTCTGAATCAGTACGTCCGAGGGTCTGTATTCCTAACAAGTCCCCAGGTGATGCTGAAGCTGCTGGCCCAGGGACCACACTTAGAGAAACGCTGCCTTATTGTGTGTTGGACACTAAGATGGGGAATCAGTTGCCACTTATCATCAAGCTGTACTGTGGTTTCTTTCATACCTGGCACATTTAATGCTACTTTCCTGGCCCTGGTGGAACATGGGTTGGCAATTTCTGGCATAATCATTATGGAAGGGCTGGGTATAAAGGTCACAAGGGATAGGCCAGAGAGAAAGAGATTTGGGAGTGGCTGAGGCTCAGCCTAGAGTAGGCTGATGGCAGCTGAAGCTGTGGGTATGTATGAGCTCATTCCCTGGGCCAGCATGCGGGGAGAAATGGGCCGTGGATGGACAGCAGAATATCAAGGGGGCACTGGCACAACCTGCCATAAAGGAAAGGTGGAAGAATAGTCACTGTTCAAGGCAGAGGCTGGAAGGAGCATTCAAAGAGGTAGAGGAGAGCCAAGAGAGAGTTGCTGATGGAGAGTTCTTGACTTTATTATTAGAGAGGCAAATATCTGAGGCAAATATCTGAGGCCAACGCTTAAATAGTTAAACAGTGAAGTTCTCAGGTGAGGTCACCATCTGTGGAATGACAAGAAGCAGGTGTCTTGTTACCCTTGCCCACAGCATGCCTGGTAACCTGCTGTTGCTCTGAGGCACAGCTTGTTGTGAGCAATTGTCTCTGAGGCTCCGGCAGCACAGTTGCAGCTTGGAGCTAAGCATGGTGAGTATCAGGTCACCCAACTGCTTTTTTTTTTTCATAACCTGGCATGTTAGGTAGAAATGTGCTGATCTTCGCATGGCCATGGTGGGAGTTTTGTTTTTAGAGTATGTGTTGGGGAAGAGTTTCTGAGAAAGGGAAGGATGTAGCTGAAACTGGAAAAGTGGGTGAGTGGCATCCTGTAAGCAGTCTCGAGACCAGGCTAGGAGGTTTGCATTTGGTACCGTGATGGTGAGGAGCCATGCTGAGTGCCAGAGTAGGGAGCAATAGGGAGCAACTGTGTGGTTAATACAGCTCTGTAGCCTGAGTGCCCGGCACTGGGCTGGGCCCACCTAGGCATACTGTAAGTCAGCTGAGAGTGAGTGAATGGATGAATTGGAGGTTTGAGGGATAAGGGGTGATAATCTGATCAAAGCCAAGTTTTAGGAGGAATAGCCCCAAGAATCAGTGTTGAGTAATTCAAAGTCCGGAAGCTTTGGAGCCAGATGAACCTATAATTGCACTTCAAATCCTGTTTCCCATTTCAGTCCATTTCGTGTTGCTATAACAGAATAGCACAGACTAGGAAATTTATAAAGAAAAGAAATTTATTTCTCACAGTCCTAGAGGCTAGAAAGTCCAATATCAAGGTGCTGGCCTCTGGCAAGGGCCCTCTTGCTGTATCATCCCATGATGGAAGGTAGAAGGGCAAGAGAGCCTGAGAGTGAGCGGGAAAGGGGCTGACCTCATTCTTTCATCAGAAACTCACTCCCACAATAACCAATCCACTCCTGCGATAGTGACATTCAGCCATTCATGAGGCCAGGGTCCTCATGACTTAACCACCTCTTAAAGGTCCCACCTCTCAACGCTGCTGCATTCTGGATTATGTTTCAAACACATGAATGTTGGGTACACATTCAAACCATAGCATCTCCCTACCTAGGGCAAGCCACTGTACCTCTGCAGACACCAGCTTCCTTGTTTGTAAAATGGAATAATAGTGCCTGTTTGTAGGTTTGTATTTAGAATTTGTGTCTAGCACAGAGGCTGGCACTCTGGCATGATTGCCACTGTTATTACCGCGTCCCTTCCCCTCGCATGGCTCCAGTTCTCACAGTACCTTGTGAGGTCGGCAGGGCTGGCCGGTCACAGCCTTTCACGGGTGAAGACAGATCCTCAGTGGGGTCCGGGGCCTTTCCTGGAGGCTCTTCTCCTCTTTGCCAACCCAGTCCTACTGTTTCCTCGAGGCCTTCCTCCTCCGTGGGGCCAATGACCTTTCTTCTCTTTCGATTGCACTTAAAAGTCTGAATCATAATAATCTAGAACTTGATTAAATAGGGTAACATGTACCTCTTGTTGCCTCAGATTCTCAGTTCCTTAAAAGCTGAAATGGTATTGTTTTCTTTTGAAAAATAGTAAAATTAATAGATGATGGGAAGAACTTTGAATAGTACAGAGAAGTGGAAAGTGAGAAATGAAAGTCCTCTAATCTCCAATCCCACTTCCCAGAGGTAGCCATTGCTAACACCTTCTTGTCTATCTTTCCAGAAATAGTTTATGCTTATGAAATAATATATACAAATGAATCATATTTAAATCACAAATGAATATATTTTATTGCTTATAAAACAAATTATAACAAATAAAAATCATTCCTATATGTGTGTGTGTATATATATGCATATACAATTGGCCCTCTGTATTCATGGGTTCTGCATTGGTTAAGTCAACAAACCACAGATTGAAAATACTTGAGAGAAGAAAAGGATGGTTGTGCCTGTACTGAACATGTATAGACTTTTTTTCTTATTATTCCCTAAGAATACAGTATGACAACTATTTACATAGAACTTACATTGTATTAGATATTAAAAGTAATCTAGAGATTACTTTTAAAGTATATGGGAAGATGTGCATAGGTTATGTGCAAATACTGCACCATTTTATAAAGGCACGTGAGCATCTGTGGATTTTGGTATCCATGATGAGGAGGTGTATATCCTGGAACCAATCCCCCTTGGATACTGAGGGCTGACTCTGTGTGTGTGTGTGTGTGTGTGTGTGTGTGTGTGTGTGTAATTCTGATCATTGGTCTGTGTAAAGCCTGTCTATCTATCTGACCATCTCCCACCCACACACCATCCATCTAGTCATTTATTTGTTCTCATTTAACACTCCCATTTCCCTTCCTCTTCTCCTAAACAGCCATTCTAATGTGGTATATATATCTTTTATTTTTGTGAGTTATTATTAAATGTGATTATATTAATAATATCTCATTAAAACAGAAATAGAAGTATGTATGTGCATTTTTGTTTGTATATATGTATCTTGGAGATTATTACTTCACATTAGTACATGTAAAGCTGCCTTATACTTGTCAATAGCTGCATAGTGTTTCATTGTGTAGAGATACCATTTGTATTCCTTATTGTATTTTGTACTTTGCTTTCTTATACTTTTTCTTGTGCTTTGCTTTTACAAATCATACTACAATGACAATTTTTTTCACAAGCAGTTTTGCACGTATGAGTTTATCTATAAGGGTAAATTGTAGTTCTTGGTAGTAGAATGTTCATTTTAAATTCCTATTGATATCATCAAGTTACTCTTCAAAGACAACAATTTCTATGCCTATGAAGAATGTGGAGAGTAGAATCTGAGTCTTTAGGCAACAAACTGGAGCTCTTTTCACTAAACTGTTAGGTTTTTATAAAAAGTTGGTCATAGGTTAAGCAATGTATGCAGAAACACAGTGGCTCTCTTAAACCGTCTGGGCAGACATGCACATCATTTCACTCCCATTCCTGGGGAGAGAACTTAGTCACGTGATCACACTTTATTGCTGGGGAAGTTTAGAAATATATTTCATCCATGTTTCACTGGAATTCTTTAATTACAGAAGGAGAGGATGGGGTGGACATCCCATCCTCTACTTAGGTCTTTATCCTGAGGTAAATACAGGGGTGCAGAAGGACCCACTCCTAAATATGACAGCTCTCCACTGAAAAAGACCTCTGCCAGGTACTCCTGCAGTGGAGGTGGGATGGGGAGGGCTGTTCATTGAGGACCTGCTATATGCCAGACACTAGGCTGGATGCTTCACTTGCCTCATTGCTAACCACCTGCAAAGTGGGTCCCACAACCCTCCATATATACAGGAAGCTGAATGATGTGAAGCGACTTGCCCAAGGCAGAGGATTAGAACCCACATCTGCATGATGGGGTTGCAAATCGCCCTTCCTTTGCATAGCTCTGGCCATGTCAGCACAATACCGTGCATGCTGCAGCTGCTATGCTGGCACCTCATCTTGCCCCACTTAGGCTCTTGCTGGCCAGGTGTATGGTATATGCGGCCACACACCTTGCCTAACATGGACTCTCTTCTCATTTTCCAGGCCTTCTCTCAGCTCCTTGGCCTGCTGCCGTGGCCTTGGTGGCACCCTTCTCTGGTGGTCAGCTCAGGGCTTCCTCCGCCCATGCAGTCCCCAGCTGCCACTGCTGAGGGCCTCAGCAGCCCTGTCTTTGGGGCCTATACATTCCCCATCTTCAAGTTCCAGCCTCGCCGTGAGAATGTGGACTGGAGGCGCATTAGTGCCCTGGACGTGGACCGTGTGGTTCGGGAGTTGGATGTGGCCACTCTGCAGGAGAATGTCACTGGTGTCACCTTCTGCAACTTAGACCGAGAGGTGTGCAGCCGCTGTGGGCAGCCTGTGGACCCAGCACTGCTCAAGGTGCTGCGCCTGGCGCAGCTCATCATCGAGTACCTGCTCCACTGCCAGGATTGCCTGAGTGCCAGCGTCGCCCAGCTGGAGGCACGGCTGCAGGCCAGCCTGGGCCAACAGCAGCGCGGTCAGCAGGAGCTGGGCCGCCAGGCTGATGAGCTCAAGGGCGTGCGGGAGGAGAGCCGCCGGCGTCGCAAGATGATCAGCACCCTGCAGCAGCTGCTAATGCAGACAGGCACCCACAGCTACCATGTGGTGAGGATTCTCCACTGGGTGGGCAGGGAGAATGGGAAGGCACTGCCCTGGGCCATGCTGCCGTGGGCCATTCTCACTGGATAGGAGCAGATGGGCCAGAGAGCCTGAGGCTGTCTCATTAGTTTCTACAGCATGTGTGTGTGAGTGTGTGTGTGAGGACTCTACATGTATGGGAGGTGTGCATATGGAGTTTGTATCTGTTTATGGACAGGATGTGTGTCCAGTGTGTGTATGCATGAATGTATAGAGGGCATGTGTGTTTGTGGATGGTGCAAATATGTGTGTGTATTTGATGTGTGTATGTGAATGCTTGCAGTGTACCTCTGGGTATAGTATCTGTGTGTATATAGAGTGTGTGGTGTGTAATGTGTGCTTGTGTGTAATGTGTGCTTCTACTGGTTTGTTATAAAGTATACAGCTCTGGAGTGTGTATATAAAGATGCATTAATGGGGTGTGTGTGTGTGAATGAATGAAGGGTGTATGTGTGTGTGTAAGAGTGTGTGTACTTATGGAGGGTGTGAGTGTGTGTGTGTGTATGGATGGAGGGTTTGTGTATGTAGAGAATGTGTTGTGTAAAGGTGTGTGTGAGGGGGATGTGTGTGTATGTATAGAATCAATGTGTGACAAGGGGTTGGTGGAGTCAGGTGCATACTGGAATAGTGACTCCATTACTGAACCGAGTGACAGTTCATTATCCACAGCAGCATTTGAGCCTTTGAATCTATCTCCGTGGAAGTGTAGATTGGGGATATTTGCCCTTTAATAAATTTTCATGGTGTCCAGGCCCTATGCCAGGCTCTGAGGATATAAGCACAAGTTGTGGTTTTCAAGAAATTCATAGTTTGTGGGTGGACAGGTGGGTGACTTATTCCTACTCACAACACTTCTGACACCAGCCAATTCTCCAACACCAGCTGGGTGTCCTTCAGTTCAGTTCAATTCTGACACTTACCTACCTGGAGTTAGCATCAGATCCCACAAGATAAAGGATCAGTCCCACAAGACTGGACCTATTTCAGATGCCAGTTGTAAGCCTCTGATACTTCTGACTGATTGGCTATAAATTAGAGGTTCCCACCACCCCATCCTCAGGTTCAAGGATTTGCTAGAATGGCCCATAGAACTCAGGAAGGTACTTTATTACTGGTTTATTATAAAGGATAAAACTCAGAACAGTGAAATGGAAGAGATGCATAGGGCAAGGTATGGGAGAAGGGGCTCGGAGCTCCCATGCCCTTTTTGGGTGTGCCCCCCTCCCTGCACCTCAATGGTGTTCAGCAATCCGGAAGCTCTCTAAACCCCATCATTTAGGGTTTTTATGGAGGCCCCACCATGCAGACACACTTGATTAAATTCTTGGCCATTTGTTATTAAGTCAATATTCAACTCTCCCCTCCCTGGAGATTGGAGGGTAGAGCTGAAAGTTCCAACCCTCTAATCATGCCTTGGTCTTTCTGACGACCAGCTCCCATCCTGAAGTCATCCAGGGCCTCCAGCCACCAGTCATCCTATTAGCACACGAAAGACACTATTGTCACTTGGGAGATTCCAAAGATCTCAGAAGCTCTTGTATCATGAACTGAGGGCTAAGACCAAATATTGTCACAAAAGATGCTTCTATCACCCCTATTACTCAGGAAATTATAAATGTTTTAGGAGTCCTATGCCAGGAACTAGGGATGAAGATCAAATATATATTCTTATTATATCACAGTATCACAGTGGGACAAAGGAATCACTATGATATGGTGTTAATTGATAAAATGGTAATTGATACAATTGATTTGATGTTTATGATTAAAGGGTCAGAACCCTTTCAGTAGTAATTCACATGGTCACACTTGGTTGCAAGGAAGGCTGAACATACAGTGTTTATTCTCACTGGCCTCAAGATCAGCTAAAACCCAGAGTTTCTGTTACCAAGGAAGAAAGGGAAAAAGGGGTATTGGGGACAACCGGCAATTTCTGTCGCATTTGCCTGTGTGCAGAGTTAGCAAATAATCTGCCCTATAACTCTGATTAACTAGCAGTGGCAGCCTCCAAAGCTATGTTGAGAAGAATTCTGAAGTTTTACAGTGAAAAGATGTTATGATAGATTGTCAGTGTCTGAAATGTCCTAGGAGAGGGATGTGGAATTACAGATGCTATTTACTTGCTAACCTCTGCCTCTGGTGGCTCTCAACCCTAAGATGGGACCTAGACATTGACGTATGTTTTTAAAACTTTTTATTATGGAAAATTTCAAACATATCCAAAAGTAGAGAGAATATTACAATGATCCTTTATCTACATACTCCCCAGCCCAACAGTTATCAACTCATGGCCGGTGTTATCATGTCTGTTCCCCCGGCCACCTCCCCACACTCCTGGATTATTTTGAAGCATATTACTCATGATTTTATTAACTATATTTCAGTATGTATCTCTAAAAGGCAAGGACTCCCACTTCTAAACATAAACACAACACCATCATCACACTCTGAAAATCAATAGAAATTCCTTGGTATCATCAAATATCCAGTGTTCACAGTTCCTCAGGATATTAAGTATTTTAAAGCCCCTCTGGGTGCTTCTAATGGGCAGCTTGAGTTGATGTCACTGCCTTAATCAATAAATCAAATTCTTCATTTCTGAGGCAGCCCAGGGGTCCCAAGGGAATGGGAGTTTTGATATAGGGAAGATCCCAGGCTGACGCAAGTGATCTAATCCTGCACTCCCCATTGCTTCTCCTCTGTGTAGTGCCACCTGTGTGACAAGACGTTCATGAATGCTACCTTTCTCCGGGGCCACATCCAGCGTAGGCATGCAGGCATGGCAGAAAGTGGTGAGTCCAGGCAGCAGCCTGGGGTCCTTCTGGGACTGTGGAAGGGCCTGGGGCTGGTGTTCAGTGGGTCAGGGGCACATATACCACCCAACCCTGCTGTCACACCCTCATCATCTAGTTGAGGATGGGATGATCCCACCATCCACCCTGGGGAGATCCCACATGGGTTGGAAGGGTTTCTGATCATGTTTGTGGGAATCAGACAGGTAGATTCCAGTCTTAGCCTTGTCCCTATCCATTATGTGACTTTACTCAGTGCTTCTTCCTCTGTGTCTCAGTGGCCTTCACTGTGAACAGGGTAGTGAGATGGAGTGACTTGGAGGGCTTCTTACCTTCTAGCCTTCTGTGAATCTGCAATTCTCTGAGGCTAACTAGGAATGAGCTTAAATGGGGCAAATGGGCAGTCAGACCAGTTCTTTGACTTTTCTTTATACCTGAGCTTATCATGACTTAATCAAAATGAGTAGTAAGGCTGTATATATTCCCCATAAAGAGATTTGTGTACTTTATATCCATTTTTTGAGGTTTAACAAGAAACAGCTATTAATATTAAAACATAAAATAAATATAAACATAAAAATCCTGTTAAATAAAACTTTCCCCCTATTTTCCATCATTTTAACTCCCTTTCAAAGAACAGATTTAGAGTTTTAAAGCAGTACCTTATACCTAGTTACTATGCATTTATTACCTTTCTAATTCTTGTTGGTTCTGCATTGGAGGCTTCTAAGGAAAAGACAGATTTTCCATGTCTTATTTTTTTCTGATAAAAATATGTCTTTGATATGGAAAATTTAAATACAAGAAAGCAGGAAAAAAAAAAAACCATGGACAGTATCACCAGCAGTTAATATGTTGGTGTATTCTCTGTCATTTTTTTTCTGTAGATATATATGATCATATTGTGTGCACTTTGACTTTTGCTATTTTCACTTAAGAATATATCGTGTTTGCAAATGTCATTAAATTATCTTTGAAACATGTTTTTTAATGACTGAATGATACTCCACCAAGTGATACTCTTCTCCAAGTGGCTATCATAATTTATTTCAAAATTTCCTCCTGTTGAATATATGGCTTACAGTTTTTCCTATTATAAACCACATGATGATTGATATTCTTGCGTGTAAATCTTTGTGTATGTCTTTTATTATTTTCTTAATGTAAAGTGCATAAGAAGAGAGAAAATGTGTTCTTAAAGTAGCTGTTGCTACATTAATATTCATGACTTTTTATTCTCAGGCAGCTGGCTTCCCAGCTCTGCTATTTCACACTCACCTCAAATAACTTTATTAAACCAAATAAATTCTACTGCATTTAAATATTGCTTGTTTCCAAAATGTCCAAGCTGAGACAAGCCACATCTCTTTTCAAAGAAAAGACTTAGAGTTTTAATAACAGTACCATCTATCTAATAATCACTAAATATACTTTAAAAAGTAACAAATGTTCGAGTACTATTGGTGTCTTTTTCATTAATCCTTAACTCTTGTTTTATCAGTATGTGGTTTAGTTAGAATGTTCTTTTATAATTCATTCAGAATCTTTTTTTTTAACTTAAAAATTTAGAATGTACGCTTAAATTAACCTTGGTTAAAATATTCCTTCATAACGCGTAACCCTTTTTTCATTTGAAATTTAAAACCATATTTAAATTATACTATATTATTGAAAAAAGTGAACTTAAAGCTACAATTATTTTCATTATTTTAAATTCTTCCCTGATTACTGCCAACATACATAGATATGTTCTTTGTATTAATAATTGGTGTGTACATAGTATTTGATATCCTGCTTTTGTTACTATAGTAATTTTGCATTTTTATTTCCATGTGTCAGTACTGTCAAAATACTTATTTTAAGTGACAATACAATAATAGTTCACATTTACTGAGCTGTTGTGCCAGGCACTATGCCAAGCACTTTGCATTATCACATTTTATCCTCACAATAATCCTCTGAGTTAGGTGCTATTATCATCTCCCATTTTGCCATTTGGGGAAACAGAGGGTCAGGGAGCTTACGTCCTTTGGCCAACGTCAATGTACTAAGTGGCAATGCAGGTCTCAGACCAAGGTGTGACTGATTGCAAAGGCGAGAAACTATACTCTCTTGAGTTTTTTGACTTAAACTGGTCACCTGTCTTTGCATGGACCCCACAGGAAAACAGAAGAAGCAGGATCAGCCAGTGGAAGAGGTGTTAGAAGAGCTACGGGCCAAGCTAAAGTGGACCCAAGGGCAGCTGGAAGCCCAGAGGGAGGCCGAGAGGCAGCGGCAGCTCCAGGTGGGCGTGGAGAGGAAATGTTAGGGAGACTCGGGTCTCAAACTGCCCGGGAGACTCATGATGAACATCAATCCCATGGGGCCAGAATTTTAGCTGGTTTTCCAGAGCTGGGAGCCAGAGCTAAGGCTGTGCCTTCCCAGACATGGCAAATGATTCTAGGTAGTCTGGAAAGGAAAATCAAATTATTTTTGCTAGACCTATGTGCACAAAGGTAGAACAGAGACATGCAGTGTCCTGCATTAGTCAGCACCCTCTGAGGACATCGGAACTTGAATTTTAACTTTTTCTACTACACTGTTAGTTAGCTTTTTGAGGACAAAGACTGGATCTGATTCTGAAGTTCCAGAACCCAGCCCAGAGGAAGTGCTCAGTGAATATTTGTAGAATGAAAATATACAAACTTGCCCCGCTCATTTCTTCATTTACTCCTTTATCTCCTCACCATGCATTTATTGAGCACCAGCTATGTCAGGCATTGTGAGGATACAGGCATTTTGCTTTATTGTGCTTTGCAAATACTGTGTTTATGAATGGAAGGTTCGTGGCAACCCCACATCCAGCAAGTTTAGTGGCACCATTTTTCCAACAGCATGTGCTCACTTTATGTCTCTGTGTCACATTTTGGTAATTCTCTCAATATTTCAAAATTTTCCATTATTATTATATCTGTTATGGTGATCTGTGATCAGTTATCTTAGATGTTACTATTGTAATTGTATTGTAATTGTTTTGGGGCACCACAAGTCACACCCATATAAGACAGCAAACTTAATCAATAAATATTGTGTGTGTTCTGACTATTCTGCCATTCCTCCATCTCTCTCCCTCTCCTTGGGCCTCCCTATTCCCTAAGACACAGCAGTGTTGAAATGGGGCCTAATAACCCTATATGATAGTCCCTAAGTGTTCAAGCAAAAGAAAGATTCACACATCTCTCACTTTAAATCAAAAGGTAGAAGTGATTAAGTTTAATGAGGAAGGCATGTTGAAAGCTGAGATAGGCTGAAAGCTAGGCCTCTTGTGTCAAATAGGCAATTTGTGAATGCAAGGGAAAAGTTCTTCTTCTTCTTTTTATTTTTTTTAGAGATGGGGTCTTGCTGTGTTGCCCAGGCTGGTCTCAAACTCCTGGGCTCAAGCAGTCCTGCCTCCGTGGCTTCCCAAAGTGCTGGGATTATAGGTGTGAGCTACCACGCCCAGCCAGGAAAAGTTCTTGAAGGAAGGATTTTAAAAGTGCTACTCCAATGAACACATGAATGATAAGAAAGTGAAGCAGTCTTATTGCTGATATGGAGAAAGTTTAAGTGGTCTAGGTAGATCAAACCAGCTGCAACATTCCCTGAAGCCAAAGCCTAATCCAGAGCAAGGCCCTAACTCACTTCACTTCTATGAAGGCTGAGAGAGGTGAGGAAGCTGCAGAAGAAAAGTTGGAAGCTGGCAGAGATTGGTTCATGAAGTTTAAGAAAAGATGCCATTTCTATAACATAAAATTACAAGGTGAAGCAGCAAGTGCTGACATGGAAGCTGCAGCAAGTTATCCAAAAGATCTAGCTGGGATTATTGATGAAGGTGGCTACACTTAGCAGATTTTCAATGTAGATGAAACAGCCTTCTGTTGGAAGAAGATGCCATCTAGGACTTTCATAGCTAGAGAGAAGTTAATCCCTGGCTTCAAGGCTTCAAAGGACATGGCCTCTGTCTTGTTAAGGGCTGATGCAGCTGCTAAGTTGAAGCCAATGCTAATTTACCATTCTGAAAATCTTATGGCACTTAATAATTATGCTAACTCTACTCTGCTTGTGCTCTATAAAGGGAACAACAAAGCGTGGATGACAGCACATCTGTTTATAGCATTGTTTACTGAATACTTTAAGCCCACCATTGAGACCTACTGCTCAAAAAAAATGATTCCTTTCAAAATATTATTGCTCATTGGCAATATACCTAGTCACCCAAGAACTCTGATATACAAGGAGATCATGTTGTTTTCGTGCCTGCCAAAACAATATCCATTCTGCATCCCATGAGTCAAAGAGTAATTTTGACTTTCAAGTCTTATTATTGAAGAAATACATTTTTTAAGGCTATAGCTGCCATGTATAGTGATTCCTTTGATGGATCTGGACAAAGTAAATTGAAAACCTTCTGAAAAGGATTCACTGTATTGGATGCCATTAAGAACATGATTCATGGGAGGAGGTCCAAATGTCAGCATTAACAGGAGTTTGGAAGAAATTGATTCCAACCTCATGGATGACTTTAAGACTTCAGTAGAGGAAATAACTGCAGATATGGTGAAAATATTAATAGCAAGAGAATTAGAATTAGAAGTGGAGCCTGAAGGTGTGATTGAATTGTTGCAATCTCATGATCAAACTGTAATGGTTGAGGAGCAACCATTAAGTTTCTTTGGATGAGCAAAGAAAATGGTTTCTTAAGATGGAATCTACTCTTAGTGTAGATGTTGTCAACATTGTTGAAATGACAACAAAGGATTTGGAATATTCCATAAACTTAGTTGATAAAGCAGCAGCAGGGCTTGAGGGGATTGACTCCAATTTGGTTTTTTCTTCTTTTTGAGACAGTATCTCACTCTGTTGCCAGCCACTAGAGTGCACTGGTATCATCATAGCTCACAGCAACCTCAAATTCTGGGCTTAAGGGCTCCTTCTGCCTCAGCCTCCTGAATAGCTGGGACTATAGGTGTGTGCCACCAAGCTAATTTTTTTGTAGAGATGAGGACTTGCTATGTTGTCCAGACTGGCTTGAACTCCTAGCCTCAAGTGATCCTCCCACCTTGGCCTTCAATAGTATTAGGACTATAGGCATGAGCCACCTTGCCCAGCCTGACACCAATTTTGAAAGACATTTTACTGTGGGTAAAATGCTATCGAACAGAATCACATGCTTCAGAGATATCTTTCACAAAAGGAAGAGTCAATGGATGTGGCAAACTTCATTGTTGTCTGATTTGAAGAAATTGTCACAGCCACCTAGCCTTCAGCAACCACCACCCTGATCAGTCATCAGCACCCATCAATATCAAGGCAAGACCCTCCACCAGCAAAAAGATTATGACTTGTTGAGGTTCATATGATCATTAGCATTTTTTAGCAGTAAAGTATTTTAGACATGCTACAGCACGTTTTTTTAGACACACTATTGCACACTTACTAGACTACAGTATAGTATAAACATAACTTCTATGTGTACTGGGAAACAAAACAAGTTCATGTGACTTGCTTAATTGTGATAATTGCTTTATTGTAATATTTGCTTTATTGGGGTGGTCTGGAACAGAGCTCACAATATACCTGAGGTATGTCTGTATAAAGAAAGAGATGACAAGTTCCTATTCTCAAGGAACTTTACAATTCAGAGAAAACTGGCTTATACTGGTCCACTCCAAGTCCAAACAATGGGTACTATGGGACAAATATTTTTGGGTCTCCACAGTGACTTGCATGGACAAGGAGCCCTAGCGGGTTCTTAGCAAATACTTGCTATGATATGGAATTAATGATTATATTGTTCTTGCTTTTCTTTGTAGGAAGCGGAGATCACTCATCAGAGGGAAATAGAAGCTAAGAAAGAGTTTGTGGAATGGAAAGAAAAAGAGCACATCAAACTTTATGGGGAAATAGACAAGCTAAAAAAGTTATTTTGGGATGAATTTAAAAGTGTTGCCAACCAGAACTCTACGCTAGAAGAGGTACTCAACAGAAAAGGTTTTTCAAAGTTCTTTTGCTGAAAATCTGCTTGTTTGTTTTCAGAATTAATTTCCTAGTTTTTAGTAGTTTTATTTCGTCTGCTGTGGGGCTAATGTGCTGTGAAGCCAGATATCAGAAGCCAGTGCTGGCCGGGCGCGGTGGCTCACGCCTGTAATCTTAGCACTTTGGGAGGCCGAGGCGGGTGGATCGCTCAAGGTCAGGAGTTCAAAACCAGCCTGAGCAAGAGCGAGACCCCGTCTCTACTAAAAATAGAAATAAATTAATTGGACAACTAAAAAAATACATAGAAAAAATTAGCCGGGCACGGTGGCACATGCCTTTAGTCCCAGCTCCTCGGGAGCCTGAGGCAGGAGGATTGCCTGAGCCCAGGAGTTTGAGGTTGCTGTGAGCTAGGCTGATGCCACGGCACTCTATAGCCCGGACAACAGAGTCAGATTCTGTCAAAAAAAAAAAAAAAAAAAAAAAAGAAGCCAGTGCCTCAGCTTGAGTCACTGCTCTGTCACATACTGGCTGTGTGACCTCGGGCAAGTTACTTAACCTCCCTGTGCCTCAGTTTCTTTTCTGTAAGGTAGGTTGCTGAAAGGGTTAAATTGACACATATACAGTATTTAACATTATCTGTTATATAGTAGAATATCCATGATAGTACTCTAGATATTATCCTTATTTTTGCAAAGGGCTTTCATCACTGGGCAAGACGTGAGGCAAAGTTTAAATGAATGCATTTTCTTCCCTACAGATAGATACTCTCTGAGTGGTGGCTACATGCCAGACACTCTGTTGGGGTCTGTGGAGGTTACATGCAACAGCTAACATTTACTGACCTGTATTTACTATTTTCTAGCCCTTGTATAATGCACTTAATATACATTAATTTTCAATTCTCCTAACAAACATCTGTGACATTCTAAAAGTAGGTGCATCATTAGTATATTAATTTCATTCTTAAAGTTCTTTTGAATAAAAAAATGCTATTATCATTTCTTCTTTACAGGTGAAGAAATTGAGGTGTCATGTAACTTGCCCAAGATCACTCAGCTAGGAAGAGATGGAGCTGGGATTTGAACCTAGCTCTTCAAACTCCAAAGCCCCTGTTCTTCTACTGGATATACAATCAAATTTATATGGGAAAATCTTATTACAGTTATCCCTGGACTGTATCTTCCCATATAAACTTGTATGACTAAAACTTTCAAGGAAAAAGTTTTGAGGAAAAATATTTTTAAAACGTATTTACCTCTCATTGGTTTTCTTTAATCTTGTTTTTGTTTGAGACAGAGTCTCAATCTCTTGCCTGGGCTAGAGTGCCGTGGCATCAGCCTAGCTCACAGCAACCTCAAACTCCAGGGCTCAAGCAATCCTTCTTCCTCAGCCTCCTGGGTAGCTGGGACCACAGGCATGTGCCACCATGCCTGGCTAATTTTTTCTATTTTTAGTTGTCTGGCTAATTTCTTTCTATTTATAGTAGAGATGGGGTCTCGCTCTTGCTCAGGCTGGTCTCGAACTCCTGAGCTCAAGCAATCCTCCCACCTTGGCCTCCCAGAGTGCTAGGATTACAGGCGTGAGCCACTGCGCCCGGCCTTTTAATCTTGTTTTTGAAAATGAATTGACTCTCACACTCCCCCTGACATG
>CAUYRT010066525.1:0-14849 GCA_963574885.1 Lepilemur ruficaudatus
AGTCCATTACTATTCAAGCCTATACTATGGAACGCTTAGTGCACTCCAGATGGGAGAGCTATGCCTAGGGGCAGTTGCTATGTCACTAAGGACCCCAGTGTTCTGGGCAGCAAGCACATCCCCGAAGGCTCCCATTTTCAGAACAGCTCCCCACATTCACCCATTGCTTGGACCCGGTAAAAGCTTTGGGTTTAGTGGTTTTAACCTTAGAACTCTTGCTCAGTTGGCACTCAGCATCTGACTCCATGTGTTCATGGCTGTTCCTAGTAACCATACTGCTGGATCAAACTCAGACGACCTGGACCTCTAGGTCATTTGATTACTACCACTCCTGAGCCTTCCCTGGTCCTCAGGCAAGGAAGAGATCAGACATCCTGCCTGGGACACTAACAGGAAATCCTTGAATCTCACATGCTTGAACCCACGGGTGATATAAAACGTGGAAATGAAGCTTCTTTCTTTTTATTTGCAAAGGTAGAGCTAGACCTGATGAAATAGAAGCAAAGCAGACACCGAGTCCGTATTTAGTTAGCCTCAAAATACACACAACCTGAGAGCTCCCTATTTAGCTCACCTCCTTGGTTCTGCTGCAAATGTTTGCTGATGCTACAGCTTACAAAGCACAAGCCTGCAGGGGCCCTCTGAGCCCCTTTGGTACACTCTTTCCCATGATTAGGTAAATGTCAGTGGAAAATCACCATGTATTTAGTGTTTTAATAAAACCACAATATTGTTTATTTTGTGGCCACAGGTTCCAAAAAGGAAAGAAACAGCCACATTAAACTTTGCCCCTAAAACTCCAGAAACTCCCTACGGGATACTTACAAATGTTATCCTCCTGCCACCCAAGCTATGTTTTCACTAGAACATCCTCCACTGCTAATTCTAGTCGATAATCACAGGACTGGCCAGGGTCATTTTCAGGCTTGAGGAAAGAAATAGAATCCAGATTGTGTGTCACAAGAAACATAACTTTAATTTCTAACTTCCAGCTCTTTGATGACAAGGTCACCCAATGCCAAACTTAGATCACGGAACAGTAATTCTACCAAAAACATACAAGCTTGAAATCTATCTCAGCTTTTACTTCCCTGCCCAGCCCTCAAAGAGCTTCATTGCCATCTCCAACCTTATTGCTAAGCACCTGCTTTGTGCACTGCACTTTCTGGGACAGTGACAAGAATCAAGGGTGGGGAATAAACCAGCTGTATGTGATTTCACAGTGCTCATCAGATCCAGGTGGCCCTAAGATGCCATCTCAGGTGCTATTGGTATGGCCACCCACTTGTGCTTATGGTAGTTGCCACGTGGATGGTGGGATTTTAGCAGGCCAGGTGGGCTCCTCTCTCACCTCCCTCTACCTGTTCTGCAATGCTTGTTGTGTTTTTAAAAGAAACATGGATGGAAATTATAGATAACTGAAAATGCAATATGCCCATATTTGACATACATAATGACATACATTAACTCTCATGCATGGCTATGATCAGCATCTTTTCAGGGAGTTTTTTTTTTTAAGAGAAAAGAGAGAATCCAATGGCCTTGGATCCTGAAGACCTGGAGTGAGAAGAAAAGGCCCTTGCAGAGGTGAGAAAAGGAGAAAGGGAAAAAACAGTGTTCTCCTACCTCACTCCTCCAACAAACCCATCCACAAACAAAATGAATTTACCTTAATAGTACCTTATGAGGTGTCTATATGTGATGAATAAGTTGAGTATTTCTCATTCTTCTGACTAAATATTACTATTTAATTTATCACATAGTTATGAACTATTATTCTTCATGATGCTTCCTGGTAAATTCCAGGCTCTGTTTTATACAGAATTTTTTTTTTTTAATTTTTACCAAACTTTTACTGTAAAAGTTTCCCTAGCTTTTGAACAAACAGTCTAAATGGAAGAATGAAACTTTTAGTTAGATAAAGGCAAATAACTGGTTTCTCCCATTTCACTGGGCTTCTTAGGCTTGACCATGAGCGGGAATCATGGCAAAAATCTATGCAGCAATAAATAACTTCTTCATGTACTGGCTAAACACTGAGCCACAGAAGCTGTCCAGCTTAGCTGGCAGGAACTAACGTTATTTTGAACATGTACTAGGGCAAAGAATGCTGAATAATAGGAAATAAAAAGGAAAACATTCATTGTAGCTCCCAACTTACTCACTGTCAATATTAAGGACATGTAACTACTCCGTATTATCCATACAGATTTAGAGACATAGTAGGAAGAATATTAACTAAGGAACTGGGACATTTATTTGGAAAGGAAAACATAGATGAGAATCAGCAAATTGGCTCATGGAAGCAATCTCCTTTGAGTGGGGGTGGTAGTAAAGGGAAGTCCTGGAGTCTCTGGTTACCCTTCGTTGCAGCTGCTGAAAGAACCAAGCAGAAAATTGTGGCTGACTTCATTCTTGGGGTGAAGGCTGAATCTTCTCCCTTCCTTTCGAGGAGCCTTTTAGTCAGCAAGAATAGCAATGGATATGTGCAAGCCAAATACAGGCTGGTGAGATTAGCTGCCTCCCTAATCCTATTGGACTCACCCTCCCTTCCTCTCTCCTTGGCTTCCCTGGGGGCAGAGCTCTCTATCTCTTCTCTATCTAGGAGGCCCCTACAGACGACAATTGTCAATAGATGTTAAAGTTTGATTTGGCCGCTTCCACTACAAATGAGGCACACTGTATTAAACATAAACATTTCCTATGTGATCAGTGAGACCCTCTAGCATCCGTCCTCAGGATCAGGGCTAGTGTGCAGAAAGGAGGGGAGGAGCAGCAAGGCCAGGAGTACAAATGGCTCGGTTCTGGGGCTACATGCCTTATTGATCCTGCTGTTGATGTTCTCCATGACCCTAGGTCGGGGAACATTTACCAGATCTTGGCAGCTGGAGCTGAATGGGAAAGGTAAGAAAATGACTGCTGAAATATCTTCCCTCCTCCCGATCAGATTAAAGGCTGGATTCTCCAGCTCTGTTGTAGACCTGCTGCAGAGGCTTGTGGGGATAGTTAGCCCGCGCTGCTCACTACTGTTTCTTGTTTCCCACAGGGCACTTCATCACTTCCACCTCAGAACATATATATTGCTTGTTGTCTGTGCCATTCTTCTTATTTCTTAACTGTATTTTGTTTGCATTGCTCCTTGTGAGATGTCTGAGAAAGCTGACTAGCCGTGCTAGGAATCTGACATTCAGAGACTAGAAGTCTCCAGGCTCTATAGATGCTATGAAAGCAAAAACTACCTGGACTCAAAGAGATCAGGGGATGACGGCAGCATGAGTAGGAATCAGTGGTCTAGGAAGTTAAGGAATGGTGTTGCTGTAGAGCAACCCTGAAATCTTGGGTAGAAAGTTTTTCAGCTGCCTATTCGTCAACCATGGAGCCTAGTGTTAACACTTTCTCTTTTCCCTCCCTCTGTTCCTCTTCTCTTACTCCCCTTCTCCACTTCCATCTTTCTGTTTTCTTCTCAAAGTCTCCACCTCCTCCTGTCCAATATTCAAAGAAAATTACTTGTTTTAATTTTTTCCATCAACATGCCTGTTGGATTACAATATTAGTGTGTGCCTTAGTTATGCCAGTGATGTGAACTGGCTGGTGAGCAGAGGGTATGACTTTGTGAGCAGGCTGGAAAAGACAAAACAAATTCAGTTTTCCAACATTTCAGCAAAGAATTTGTCTGTTGACCCAGTTACAATTCTAATTCTTATATAACAATGAGAAGGATGTGGATTTACTTACAGAAGTCTGTTAAAAATTAAGTGACCATGGGTGCCTAGCAAATATAATTTTATTCCACTAGAAAATTATATAGATTAGAATTTATAATGCACTGAAAAGAATTTAAGGGAAAATAGACATTACATATACATTTATATTCTATCGTATTAATTGGAAAAAGTTGAAGAGTAAATGCTGGATATATATATATATATATATATATATATATAAAACCTCTTCTCTTACTCCCCTTAGTAAGAGGAATATATAGTATTCCTATCTATAATAGAGTATATTATATAGAGTAATATATAGTATATATGTATACTATTTTTTTCCATATATATATATATATATATGGAAAAAAATAGTTCATTCCTAGAATGAGTTTGAATCTACTCACATTGCCTATTCCCAGCGTGCAGTTGTACACTGTTTACATTAATAACTGCAGGGTGTATCCCACATAAAGAAAGCAAATTATTTAAATAGAGCTAGCACTATGGCTTCAAACAGTACACACCATTAAAATGAACTTAAAAGTTCTGTAAATCTTTTTAGAAGCAAACATATCTGTAACACCAGCTATTTTCAGGGACAAGACTTTCTGGTAGACAAGACTTTCTGGAGGGCTGAGTCGTGCTACCCTGACCTTCCCTGGCAGATCTGCACTCTTTTTGCGGTATCTCTCTCATTCACATCTCCATCTGCTCTTCCTTTGACAAAGAAGTCTTTCAGGATACACCTTTCAACTTCTTTTCTTCATCTCAACCTGCATTTGAATATAACTAATTCAGACTGCTGCTTGATGCTGAGCACAGCAAGAAATCCACATGGGCACCCCCTGCACAAGCTGCCTCCTACTTCTACAAAACCAAATGCCAAGCTGGTTTCACAATGGAGATGTTGAACATAAGAGTTGGCTCCATCACAATGTCCACCCGGTGGTTATGCGAATGGTTGTTTATAACTTGCGTTTGGCTTTCTAGCCAAGCACTAGTGTCGCCTAAAATTGCTACTGTGAGAAAACCAAAATGCTATTTTGTAAGCCCAAACTGTTCATCTAAGTTTTGGAAAACTGCTCTTCTTTCTGCAGAGCTTGCTAAAGAAAGATAAACAACTCTACCCAGACAATGGGAAGCTGGGGAGCAGTGGCTCTTTATTAGGTTACATATTACTATGGGGATGGGCAGAAATGTGTGCTTAAAAGACGGTTGCCTTCTTGTGGAGTAAAATATGTTAAATATCAGCAATCTCCACAGATCCCTGAGTTCACCCTTTGTGGATTTGTTACTGAGAAACTGATCAGCCCCTTATTTTTCCCATGGTCATTTCAGAATCATAATTTGGATATAAAGTCATCTACTGTTCTTCTATTTTAACCAGAGTTTAAACAACCAATTTGACTTAAAATAATCAAAAATTGGTGCCTGAAAGCCAATGATCAGTGACCTTATTTTCCCCTATAATTACTTGCTGGGCAGCATCTTGACTTCGAAAGAAGCTATATATGATGAGTAATTGAACGCCTGGAGATACGTTAGATTTGTGTCTCAGGGCAGGACCCAATTGTAAATAATTTATTTGACCTGCCTAGAATTATTAAATTTCAAATGAACAAATTAATAATAAAATCTATGCAAGGTGATAGTAATAATCTAATTTTTTCATTTCAGCTGAATTTTGAATCAAATATATAATTTATTCGGTGATAATAAATTTGTGTCTTAATAACATGAAATGATTGCAGGGATTGGTTGTCATCTTTGGAACCATCAGAAAATAGGTACAAGTGGCCTTGTGGGGAAATTCAGTAATTCCTAGCAAAGCAGTAAGATGGAAGAAGTTACTGTCTGTAGTTTCTGCTAAGTGCCTCCTGGGCTACAGGAATGAGAAATAGAAGGTAGTGCTTAGGAGGGGAAAAAGCTGTTTTGTGGAGGCATAAGGATCAGAGCACATGAGTCCTTGCAGGGGAGCATTGAAGGATATGTGGGAAATAAAGCCTCATAAAATGAACGAGCATTACTTAATTAGTGGGAGGATCGGAAGTTGTCAGTAGATGTTCTGCCGTCCTAACTAATATGGAGTCAATCCCAAAGCAAGGTAGGGAAGGAGTGGCTGAGTTGGAAGTGGGAAAGTGCCTGGGAATAGAAATGGAAAAGTTGTCTGGAGTCTAGGAAGTAAATGCAGACTTGTAGGTGGCCTCTGCTCCCTTCCTTAAGAGTCTAAGGGGAGTATTCAGGATTTCCTGGCTGGTGAGAAGAGTACACTCAAGTCACAAAACTACTTCTGAAATTCCTTTTGGTGGGAGAGTGTTGTCCTTCTACACTGATGTTTGGGATACGTACCTATTTTCTGAGATTCCTGTATGTTTGAAATAAAGTGTTTAGATCAAAGTATATATTACCTGGTCACTTTCAATTGAATATATTAACTGCAAATGTCCTTCATGGGAAAGAAACTTAAAAGTACATACTTGGGCCTTGAAAACAGTTTTGAAGCATCTTGATTGATAACAGAAACGTGATTATTCTTTCCTTTCTAGAAGCAGAATGTCCCTAGCAAGGGTGGCTGCCAAAAGAACTGTGTTTAAAGTAAATGCTGTTTCCCTCTGCCTCCATTTAAAAATCAGACCTAGATTCTCAATGTTAAATATCAAAGAAGGATCTTCCTGAGCAAATGTTTCCCTGGTTGTTTGGTGTATTATCCTTAGGAAGTATGCTCTGCACATCTTTTAAAACTAAGGTGAATTCAAATCCTTCCTCTCAATCTAAGAATTTTCATGATAATATAAAATTCCCCTGCATAGTCTCTGTGCCTCAATTTGGTGCCCACTTCTAAGACAGACTTCTTACTGCCTTGCTTATTTCAGTTAGGAAAATGTACTGCAAAAAAACCGGACTAAATACATTATTTTCCACCAGGTTCTGCCATCCATACCCTAATGTGCTATGGCTTGAAAAGATAAGATTCTGCTAAATGAATCCAGACTTGACTCAATCAATTCGATAATCTGCAAAAGGGGATTACTTGAAATGGCAGAGAGCTCTATGAGTATTAAACTTTGTTCTGACATCGCAAAATTTAATGAGCTACTCTCTGAGCCTGTTCCTGAGTGTATATCTTACTTCCATATGTAAGCTGGACATATGGAAGTCACATTAACTCTGACAGTCCAGGTAAACAGTTTGTTGTCAGTTGGCAACGGATCTCAGAAGACATACACTTCATTTTCTCAGTTAATTCTTTCTGTTCCCCTCCAACCAGAGATTTTGTTTTAAAACAGAGAAAATCAGTGAAAGGGTGGAATTATGTTGGGAATTTTTTTGTGCCTGTATAACTGCTGTAGCTTGGAATACAATTTCCAACCCAGCTATGAACTTTTGAACTTACACAGCCTTCAGTGACACAGTTAACCAATTAAGACCTCTTTTATAATATCTCACTAATATATTAATCCAAATCTTTTACATTTCTCTGACCACAGTTTTTTAGCTTTTAGGGTAGAAATAATGTGCTTGGGGAAACTGCTTATGCCTTTCTCAAAAGTGGAATTGGCAAGGGAGGAAGATATCTGTGTATACGAAATCATTAATTTAATCCATTCAATTAAATCTCTAAAATGAGAGCTACATTTAGTTACCTTACTTTATAAAGAATACTGTCATAGACACTGAAAGAAATTTCAAAACAGAGAAGAAGCAGTATTTGCCTTGGAAAAATTCATAATCTATTTAGGGAGACCAGTCTCACCAATAAGAAAAACATATACTGCTTGGAAGCACATAAAAAGAATAAGCCATTGAGATGGGGTAAATTGAGCCCATATGCACTAAAGGGACATAAGGGAGAGGCAATAAAATCACAGGTGACATTAATCAATATGCCTTCCTGGAAGAGGTGAACCTTGAATAGGATTTTGAAACAAAGATTAGTAGAGAAAAATTTTTAACGAGATGACTGGCCTTCGCAGCTAAGGACATGAAGTGGAAAGTTCTGAGCAGAGAATAAAATTTTTTTAGTCTGGGGAAACATCACATATAGAAATATAGAAGGAGCCCTTTCATCTGCCATGTGTTGATTGGTCAATCAGAAATAGCGCTAACAAGAGGAATTATGAAATATGAAGCATGCATTCCTTAAGCATTTTAACTTTAAACCTGTAATTGTGCTCTCAATCACAAATTTTCAACATAATGCCAGGGCATTTTCTTTGAGTCGGATTCCCTCTTCTTTCTAACGCCTCTCTTTGCATTAACACCACCCACATATATTATCTCAGCTTCCAGGGTTAGTTACTTGGAAGCAAGATCGGAACTCTGAGACACTTGCTAAGCAATCTGGACAGTCACCTTCTACTCTGGCTCTCAGTTTCCCCTCCCAAAATAGAGTTATGTTACCTGTACAAAACTTGTCAACAGATTCTTTAGGGATATGCCTTGAGAAGAATCTATCCATAACAAATTTCCCTAGTAATAACAACTCTTTATTTTCATATTTATATTTTTATCTTAATTCAGTTACCTAAATGCAATAAGAATAACTACATACAGGGACTCGGAACATATACAAGTGACTATTAGAATGCTGACAACTCATTTTATGTGTGTGGAAGTGAATGGGCTTACTAAGAGAACATGTCAAAGGAGAGAATTCAGCATGTAGAGGGTCTCCTTACAGTCAATAGAGAGATATTCTATAGAATATCTGTTGAAATAGCTTTTTAAATAAACTTATGAAGACAAGCTCAAAGATGAGCCTAGACTTAGGAGTTAATTGAAAGTGACTCAGGAACTTCCAGTCAAAATAGCTGGAGGTATTCCTCCATCACCCATGGTGCCAATCCCTAGTGATGATAAATAAAATACTGAAAAGAGAAAAATTAAAACAAGAAAAACATCTCTGTAGCCCAGAAACATAACAAAATTGTGAATTAAGCCAGGCTGAAGCTACCAGCCTGCTGGGCTCAGAGCCAAACATTCTTTTAGTAGATTTCACACTTGGAACATCTGGCTCAACATAACTGCAGCAGAGAACTTCAGCTATATACATGGTGAAAATTACAATGGATTATGATAGATTTGCAATCTCCAAAATAAACCATTTCAAAACAGGTCCCACAAGAAACTTAGGCAATCCAATTAGTGGCATCACACTTGTGGCTTTAGCTTATTACTTGAAATATCCCATAGGTGCTATTTCTGTTTTTGGGCAAGAGCACATCCACAGATAACCTTTGCAGATTGACCAAAAGACCTCTTTCTTACCCAGATCAGTCGCTGGAGTGACACGTGTAGGATATTTCCTGAAACCAATCTAATTTGTGCCCCAGACTGAGGGGCTAACAGGTCACTCCTGTGGCTCTGGGACTGCTCCAATAAAGGTCATTGGGAAGGCGGTCCTGTAATAGAAGTGTCTTGGTGGGCATTCTTAAAAGATTTCAAGACGATCTATCAAAGGGGGCATTCTGGAGTTTATTATAAATGACAAAATTTTTTAGCAGAGGGAAGACAAATAAAATAACAGTTTTGACCACACTTAAAAAGAAAAAGCATACAGTAGTATGCAAATGCAAGGCAATGTGATGATATTAATATAAAATTATAGGAAAAATGTGTTGTAAACTTTAGCATTTTACAGTGAACTTGTAGCCACCATTAACAAACCTTCTGAGGAGTGACTAATGAGACTTTGGGAACATATGCACTGCCTCCTTTTGTGCATGGTCATAAATGATGTTTGTCCTACCTGGCCTTCTCTGTTCATTCACTCAGTGAAGATGTGTTGAATGTTTACTGTGGGCCAGAGTCTGTGCTGGGTTTCGAGGGGGACACAGGTGTGTAAGATCCTGTAAGTGCTCTGAGGACGTTTTGCATTGCTTTTCTCCTTGGTAAAGAAATATTTGATGAAATTAAGTTGAGGAATCTCTGTTGCTTGCTTTTAGTAGAACATCGCTAAATTAGCATAGCAAAAGAAACGTGGAATCGGTATTATATTATTGTATAAACTGTGTTTCAAATAAACAATTACACGATGAATCAGGTCTTTTTAAGACAGGGATCCTGGAGGCATTTTTATGCTAAAGAAGATTTCTTTAGAAGTACAAACCAAGCGTACAAACATGTATGGAGCTGTTGGAGACACAACGCAAGTGCTGCACAAGCGCCCAGGTGGAATACAGACATAGCTAGGGCACGGTCCCTGCCCTCACGAGTGGGAAGTCTACCAGGTGAAACAGAGAAAGGCATGGGATCCGAGGGACAGCCCTCTGATTGTGCTTAACTCTTGCTGGTTAATCTTGTGGTACTATTTGGTGAAAACAAGTGGCTTTTGATGATCCTAATTTTTGACTCTCAAAATGATCCAGGGGACTTCCCTCTGTGCCTGTCCTGAAGAGGACACAGAATACTCTCTCAGCCCCCTGACATTTACGGCCCTGCTGCAAATGTGTGGTTCTAAGCTGTTGCCCTCTTTCTGGGGACATGGAGGATCAGGATTCCTAGGGGCGAAGAGGCAAGATCCTTGTGTTTTCATTGATGCTTCAGCCTATCTGGAGGAGTTGTGGGCAAAGACATCTAGAAGAGTTTCTCATTCGTCTTGGGGATTCATTAGCTCAGAGGCACATATGGATAATAGGGAGGATGCCAGAGAACAGTGCCTCCCATGCAGGGGAAAATGGGGTAGTTGGTCTCCGACTCCTCCATCCTCTGGCCCCTCTGTTGACTTTTAAAGCCACCAACACTGGCCTTCCTCAGGGAGGCCATGCTCTTCCTTCTTGAGATCAGACTTCTAGTATGTTCACATGTGGCACTGGAAGAGGTGTGGCCCTCACAGTATAATAATAATAATAATTTATTAAATGCTTTCTATGAGACAGATAACGAGCCACATGCTTTATCAGCTTTATCTGAGTTAAATATTACAATCATCTCCATCTTATAAGATGATGAAAATGGAAACTCAGGGAAGTTAACTAATAGCCCAGATTGACTTATCAAGGGAGAATCCTGATACTAAAACTCTATTTTGTCTGGTTCCAGAGGCAGAACTCTTAACCACCGAGCTATCCTGAGTGGTCTCTGGCATGCTAAGAAATTTTAGTAAACATTCAATTTCTCACTTTTCCTTGCTTCTCAGAAGCATCTCTGTGTATCTCATGACCCAAATTCAAGCTCCTGCTCCCACAAAGCACGTACACTCTCACATATATACAAACTCTCACACATAACGCATATTTCTGCTGCCTCATTTACAATAGGCTCAGTTATTGCTCTTAGCCAGTTTCATTTTTGGCTGGGCCTTTAAGTACTTTTTAAATGCTAAGAATTCCAGGGCCCTTCACAAAGACCAAAGTAGCAGGGTTTAAGTTTTCCCATAAATCAGAATAGGCAACTGCCAGCTTTCACGTGGGGTCACCTCCCCAGTGACAGCAGTTGCATTAAACGAATAGAAAAGCCCAAACATTGTATGCACGCTTAGCAATGCATAAGAGGTGCTTTAAAACAGATTTGAAAAAAAAAAGGGCATATTCAAAATATTTGCTGCCTTTCTGGTGCCTATTCACTTGTTTTGAGCTCAGAAGCTTGGATTTTTCTCCCATTTCACCTTTCCCTTTCCCCTGAAACATCTTTATCAGCTTCCCACTCTTCCATCTGTTAGAAGTTCCTGTTTTCCTTTGAAAGGCTTTCTCAGCAAGCTGACCTCTGTGGATTTCATCAGCGCCACTTGCGTGCACATGCTGTGACTCATTTTCACTAATTTGTGCAATGAGCAATGAGCAGGGGCCAGCAGAGGCCCTGCAGCCTGCAAAGTACTAATCAGCTACCAACTGTGGCATATGAGCTTGTCTGAGTGGAGAGCTCCCAATGCCTGCCCAGAAGCTCCTCCCTCTGCATCTCCCACCCCTAGGTTTTGCTCTTGAATAAGTGATGTGACGGCAAACATCTCTAGCCCGGAGTCAGGCTTACACTGCCAAAACCATATAGAGGAGTATGTAGTTATTTTCCCATTTATCTGTTTCAAAATTAACATTTGATTACTAAGTTGTTTTTCTTTTTTTTTTAAGAAAAAGAAATATGTTTCCTCTAGTCCTGGCAGATCATTTGTTGTGTTTTCTCACCCCTCCTGCTTCTCTCAAGTGTGTTTGCAAAATGAGCGAAGGCTGATTTCTAGCAGAGGATATTTCACGGCTTAGTTTCTCATCAAGATGATAAATCAGACTGGGTGCCTGAATAATTACATTCGTGGAGCTGGACTGTAATTTTTTACCACAGAACGCGCAAGGCGGTGTTCTGACTCATATACAACAGTTTTCATAACTCATGCAAATATTGCATCCAACTTTTGGATAGATGGAGGGGTATTTTTAGGAATTTTCATCAATACTTAATAATGCAATTTACACTACAAACAGAACATTGCAATAAAGAATTCAAGAGCAAATAAGTGCCATCAAGTCGAGTAAGGGGCTTCATTGACCTGGTTCCATTTATAATACCTTGTCTCAGGACACATGAATATACATTTTGGCAGAGTCATAGTAGACAATATGCTGTTCCTTTCTGCTATGAAGACAACATGGTCTTCGCTCTGGGAACTGGGAGTACCGAATTCCATGTTAATTTCCATACCCAAATTGCTGTGTGGATTTGTAAAAATTCATTTCTTTTTGTTTTAATAGAGAAAAGCACCACCTGGCCTCTGCTTTCCCTGAGATTATTTTTATAGCCTGTTTTGGCTCTGACAAAGAAATGTATCTCTACGTTCATGTGCATCTGAACTCAAAGCATACAGATCCAGGGGTTCTTGTTTGCTTGCTTTTTATACCTGCTTACTTTCCCAAAGGAAAAGACTCGTGTACATTAGAACAACAGCCATAAAGATTCTTTTACAAAGAACTGTGACAATGAAGTTGGGACTGGGGAAGATAACTGTAACTGAACCCCAAGTAAAGGGCATCTGCTCCAACACAGTGTAAAATTTAGCCTGCTTCCTAGGAGTTAAGATAAGAAATAGCATGAGCTATCTAGCACTTATTTTATCAGCAAGGGCTTTTGACAGGGATTGAATAATAATTTGAGCACAGGATTTAGTCTAAAAGCCTAAATTCAAAATAAGGTCTAGCACTAACTAGTTGTGCAGAATTGGGCAAGCTATTTAATTTCTCTGGGCTTCAATTTTGTTCTCTGTAAAATAGATTTGATAATGTATACCTCACAGAGTGATTATGAGGATTAAAGAGATATGTAACATATTTAAAGCCCATAGTACAATGCCTGGCATACAGTGACATAATGTGTCAATAGGTTTTGACACCATTAGGCTCAAGGAGCTCAACATCTGGTACAGGAGATAATATGTCTGCACAGATAACCATAATTTAAGGTAAAATAACTTAAGTATCCTAAAAAAGGTGAAGACAAGAGGGAACAGGAGAAGCTTCCAACTGGGGACAGGGGCTTGGGGGAATCAATTATTTATCCATGGGGAAGGTCTGAAGGGCGGAATTAAAAGAAAGCTAAGCAGAAGGAAACATCACAAACTGTGTTAATGAGGGTCTTTGAGATGCAGACACCAATGTGGGATTAAACATATGAGCATCTTTATAAGGGGAATGCCTGTGAGTGAAAATGTGGAGATAGAGGGGGAGGCCGGGAGAAATGTCAGACCTGGATCCAAGACTGGCCTCCAGGAAGGGGAGGGGAAAAGGTCCTAGAAAGGACCATCTAAGGAAGGTTTGGCAAGGGCCCTCAGGGAGTCCTGGAGCCAAAGCTGGCTGTTACTGGAGTCCGTGTCTCCCGGACATGGACTTGGCTTAGTAGCCCTGCCTGCTCAGGCATTGGCCGGCAGCGGCCTGTGGGAAGCATGACTTCTGGGCAGCCCTGGGGCTGGGTTTGACAGGGCACCTGCTGGGAGCCCTGGTCAGTTCCCCTCCCACTAGCTGGAGGTCTGCCAGGCATGTTCTTATGGCCACTTCATAAGCCATTGCAGAGAGACTAGAAATCATGGGCTGCTTTAGCCAGAATGAAATATCCTACAGGTCAGCTGGGCTTGGGCACAGAGGCAGGAACACTGACCTGTGGTTTTGTTTATTTACAAATACAGTAGAAGTGGCATATGGCAATTAAGGAAGCAGTGGCAAGGACGCTGCCCTGCAAACTGTCATTAGGAGTGTTTTCCCACTTTGGGGCAGTCCATCTCTGTGCTCCCCCACAGGCCCTGCTGCCTATGTGGTTCCATCATGTTCCTGGTTGCTTCTCTTCAACAAAATAATTCAGAGGCAGCTTATTGATGTGACCACACCCCCAGAGGTAAGTCGTCTTCTGGGACACCAAAAATCCTTAGTTAATAGTAACCCAGAAAGTGCAGTGGGAAATAATTTTCAAAGCATTCCCTCACCTGAAAGTTACATGTGCTCATCTCTAGCACTCAATAAAGGAAATTCAAGGCAAGTCTCGTTATTCCATTTTACTAGTGATAAGGTTGAAGTGCATTAAAGTTGTAATTTTCCCAAGGTCATACTTATACTGTACTCGTGGAAAAAATCAAAATAAAACAAAACACGGATTTGGAGAAACTCAGATTCTACCCTAGATTTGCCCCTTACTAGTTTTGTGATCTTGGATTAGTTAACATCCCATTTCAGTCCTGATATGTTCAAGTTTAAAACACGAACAATAGTATCGACTTTATGAAATTGTTGTGAGGATTAACTGAGTAACGTATAAAGTGCCTACTCCCACACCTGGTATCTAGCAGGGATTCAGAAAATGCTAATTTCTTTCCTCTGACTTAGTGACTGGCTGATTGGTTCAGGTAACTGTTATTAATACATCAAAACAGACAATGTTAAAAAGAAAAATCAAGCCGGGCGCGGTGGCTCACGCCTGTAATTCTAGCACTCTGGGAGGCTGAGGCGGGCGGATCGCTCAAGGTCAGGAGTTCGAAACCAGCCTGAGCAAGAGCGAGACCCCGTTTCTACTATAAATAGAAAGAAAGAAATTAATTGGCCAACTAAAGATATACATAGAAAAAATGAGCCGGGCATGGTGGCACATGCCTGTAGTCCCAGCTACTTGGGAGGCTGAGGCAGAAGGATTGCTTGAGCCCAGGAGTTTGAGGTTGCTGTGAGCTAA
>CAUYRT010066527.1:0-11372 GCA_963574885.1 Lepilemur ruficaudatus
CTAAAAATGTACAGAAAAAATTAGCCGGGCATGGTGGCACATGCCTGTAGTTCCAGCCACTTGGGAGGCTGAGGCAGAAGGATCCCTTGAGCCCAGGAGTCTGAGGTTGCTGTGAGCTAGGCTGACGCCACGGCACTCACTCTAGCCCAGGCAACAGAGTGAGACTCTGTCTCAAAAAAAAAAAAAAATTAATAATTACTTATGGCTATAAGCATAGATTTATAAGCCTAATATGTCAATAATTTTAAAGTAATTTTTCCTGTCTACCAGTTTGGAGAGAGAAGCTATATATGAGTCCCTATGAAAGGAAAATGACAGCATTGACTAAGGAAAAATAGCACACTCATGTTTACAGATAGGAAGACTAAAAATATTACAGAAGCCAAATTTTTACTAATTATGTATCCATATTTAACACAAATACTAGAAGTAAATAGAGGGATGTATGGGATTCCCCCCTTATCTGCGGGGGACATGTCCCAGTCCCCCAGTGGATGCCTGAAACTGTAGATAGTACCGGACCCTATCCAGCTGGGGTCCCCAGCCCCTGGGCCCTGGATCAGTAGTGGTCCACGGCCTGTTAGGAACTGGGCCGCACAGCAGGAGGTGAGTGGCAGGTGCATGAACAAAGTTTCATCTGTATTTACAGCTGCTCCCCATCACTAGTATCACCGCATAAGCTCCACCTCCTGTCAGACCAGCGGCAGCGCTAGCTTCCCATAGGAGCGCGAGCCCTACTGTAAACTGCGCATGCGAGGGATCTGGGGTGCACACTACTTGTGAGACTCTAATGCCTGATGATCTGAGGTGGAGCTAGACAATGATGCCCTCTCCCAACCCCCTCCCCCCTCCCCCCATCTGTGGAAAAATTGTCTTCCATAAAACTGCTCCTGGGTACCAAAAAGCTTGGGGCCTGCGGCTATACAGACTGTATTGTTTTTATTTGATAACTAAGATGGCTACTAAGCAACTAACAGGCAGGCAGTGTACACATCGTGGGGATGCTGGACAAAGGGATGATTCACATCCCTGAGTGGGCCGGAGAGGGACAGTGTAAGATTTTATCATGCTACGCAAAACAGTGTGCAATTTTAAACTCATGAATTGTTTATTTCTGAAATTTACCATTCAATATTTTTGAACCGTATTTGAAGTGGGTAACTGAAACCATGGAACGAGAAAGTGCTGGTAGAGGGTCACATATGGCATTATGAATATTGCACAGTAAGGGCTTTCTGGGGAATGAGGACAGAGCTGGGTGCTGGCTGATTCTGCTCCCAGGGGATACGCAGCAATATTTGGAACTTTTTTTATTTGAGAAGCAAGATTGGGAGGCAGGTGCTCCTGGCCTCTAATGAGTGGGGGCCAGGGATGCTGCTGAATGCCCCAGGATGCACAGTGTGGCCTCCATAGCAACGAATTATTCAGCCCCAAATGTCAATAATGCCGTGTTGAGAAGCTCTGGCATAAACCCTACTGCTGAAGATAGACTGATTTGTCCATTAAAAAAAAAATGTGTTCACAACCAAAAGCTTCTCAAGTAAATTAAATGACAAAAACAAAATAAGAAAAACGGCAGCAAATATAATAAAGAGCTTATTTCCCTAACTGATTAAACAAAGAATGACTAGTACTATATAAAAATGGGCAAATATGAATAGGTGATCCTCAAAAGAAAAACTTCTAATAACGACAAATTTAAAAAACAAGTAAATTAGCAAAGATAGGCTAGATAATGCTGTGGTAATCTATGATCTTCCCAAATCTCATCAGTTTATTACAACTGTCAGCAAAGTATGGCCTCAGGGCCAAATTGGCCTGCTGCCTGTTTTTGTAAATAAAGTTTTATTGGAACACATCGATTCCCATTTGATGTGTCTCTGGCTGCTTTCACGATACAGAGTCAGAGTTGGGTATCTGTGATAGAGACTGTACGGCCAGCAAAGCCTGAACTGTTTATCTTCTGGCTCTTTTGGGAAAGAGTGTGCCAAGCTCTGGTTTACAGCAACAAAGGTCTACTTCTCCCTCATGAAGCTCAGCCCCACATCACCAACAGTCCTGGCTCCTGGTGACAGAGCAGCCCCTGTCTAGAGCATTGCTGGTCTTGGGACACAGGGAAAGAAGACATGTAAGCCCTTAAAGCTTTGGCCTGAAAGTGAGCCTCTCACTTTGGTCCACGTTTTTTTGGCTAAGACAAGTCACATGGGCACTCCTGAGTCCACAGGGCAGGGCTGTGTAACCTTCTGAGGAGGTGGGGCACTAGAATATTGGTTATCAGGAATACAACATACCACAGCATGTGTAATCATCTGCATAGTGCAAAGAAATTCAAAGGAAAACACCAGCGGGATATCATACTTTGCCTTTACGTTTGGCAAACAGAATGATCTTGTTATTTCTAATGCTGCTGAAGGTGCAGGGAAAAGGGTGCCCATCCAGTGTTAATGGGAGTGTAACTGACAATAATTTTGGCAATTTCACAATCAGTATGTGCTAATTTTAAATATGCAGACTTGATGATCAAGCAACTTCACTTCTAGAGATGAACCATTAAGAGATAATGCTGAAGATGCGTCCACTTTGAGGATTGGTGCTACTTTCATTAGTGAGTCGGCCAGAATCAAATGAGTCTCCCATGCTCAGTAGAGTAGTGGTGACTCTGTTAATAGAAATGAAAACATCAGATACTGGCGAGTGGCCATGTGAATCCACATGGCAATGCCAAGGTGAACTGCACCCGGAGAACACACTTCCTTCTTCCAAAAGCCACTCTCACACCAACAGGTCCTCCCTTGTCTGTACTTCTCCCTTCCACTACTAACTTCACATGTGCACCCAACCCTGTACCTGCTCCAGGACAGACCCTCCCACAGTGAGCCATTCAGATGGCAGATTCCATCATCAGCCTTACCGTTTAATTTTGCCTTTTGGGCCCTTGTCATGATCTTTGAGTTGCAGGTTGAGTCATCCGTCTTCCTTTGAGTCACCTGACCCACCACTGGGAGCTTTTCTTGGATGTCATGCCCAGGTGAAGTTGCTCCTGGACCAAGCAGTGATTTGTGAATAGGTTAAATTGGGGTCCCCTAATTAGTGACCCCCCTTTTCATTACTCCCTACCCTTTCAGGAGATCTCTGTACCTCACTTTTATCTTGCCATTTCTCTGTAATCACTTCTCTCTTTTCTTGTGCATATCTCTCTTTCTCCCTCAGACTTACAATACTTTCTCCTTTCAACTCCTCTTTTTGTCTATTAATTATAAGTATCTCAATTAGTGTACAAGCTCCATAAGCACACCCTTACACTCAATCTGCCTTTGTTGAATGAACATACAATAGGCACTAAACTTTTAGAAATATTAGAAGCACATATTTTTCATTGTTATAAATGGTGAATGTTTCTCTGACTATTCAATCAGTAGGTTTCAGGGGAAAGGCAGATGCTGGTTAGAACCGAGACGTCACTGCTCTGTTGAGGACATTTTGGAGACCTTAGACAAAATCTTGAAATACAGAATTTGTTGAGAGCAAAGGGGATTTCTGAGTTCCAAAAATTACCTCTACACACCAAAGAAAAGCTTGGAGGTCTGAACGTCAAGTTTTCCTAGAAGTTATGGGTACTGAACACTCAGCAAATGACAGGAACTTTCTTCCAACCCAGGGAGGAAACGGGGTGGGAAATGGGAAGGAAGAGGCCAGGGGAGGAGAAGGGCAGCAGACTTGAGTCCCTTCCCAGCTCAAACCCCAAGGCTGGGGCATGTTGGGAATAAGCCGAAAAACTGGGGAAATTTCCACAGCAGTGAGGCTCCTGTCCTGATTCATATTTGGGAGCTGGGAGGAGATTCCTTCTCAGGGTGGCCCATGTCACCACAAGAGCACAGATTCCAGAAGAATCCCCACTGCCTGGTATACCTCGGGCCCTTGGTAAATAATTTAAAAAAATAATAAAGAAAAAGAAAAGGCAAAAGGAATGGGAAAGGGGAAGAGGGAGAGAATTCAGAGCAGAAAAAGAAAGGGGTGATGAAGGCCACAGAGAGACACAGCAGAAGAGCCAGAAAAATGCAGTTTTTTTGTTTCCTATTCTACAAATAACAAAGTTTTTGTGCATTGGAGTAGACGCATAAATGCAGGCACGTAAGCAGGCTCGAGTTGACTGAGGTGGTTTTGAACACTCTGTGGCTTCAAATCTAATTTCAGTTTGGGATTGGGAGTCTGAGTCCTGCTTGCGGATTCAGGTTTCCTGTGTCTGTTCTTCCTGGCTCTGCCCCTGGACTGGATGCAATCCTAATCTCAAGACATTCTGAAGCCTCATTCCTGCCCTACGATAAGAGAAAAGAAGGCCAGGTTTGAACCAACTTGGTGCTGCGTTCTCCCTTCTTTTGTGGGGAGGAGTCCTTTGATGGGGTGGCCTAGAAGACAGGGTGGGGCTGGCCGTGCTCCAGAGATAAAGGGTGTCTGCATGGCTGGAGAGGACCTCCTGGTCATGCTGGCCAGTTGAGTGAGGACCCTGGTAAATACCATGGGAGCAACGACTTCACTTTTCTTCCTTACCTCTTAGGAGACTTTTTTCCTGTTTTCTTCGTGGACTTGACCATCTTTTTATACTCTTTTCTGAAAAAAAAGTATATAATAATAATCACCTTTATGGCTACAAATATTGATCTACAACCTGTGATATCAATATTTTTTAAGTAAATTTTTTTCTGCTTTCCTATCACTTTGGGAGGGCAAGAAAACCATGTGACCTCTGTGAAAAAAGTATTTTACCTGGAAATGAAAAAGGATTGAATAAAGATGTAACAGGGATAACTAACATTTAAAATATGCCATTTTAAAATTAATTAACAGTTTTGTTTAGACTAGACAAAAATACAGACAGAGGCTGTTATAAGCCATGGATACTAAAAGGTTTTCCTAACCAAAACTCAAGGCTAGAAGTTATACAGTTAAAAGATAAACAGATTTGAATGTTTAAAAAATTTAAACTGTCCACACTTCAAAAAACACCCCCATGATATTAAAATGAAAGCAAAATGAGAAAGATTGCAATATATGTAACATATAGAATGTTGATATTCTTATTAGATAAAGCAAAAGATGAACAGTATGCTAGGAAAATAAGCAAAGAACACAAATTAAAAATGCTCAAGAGGAGATGAAGATGACACATTTATTAATATTTAGAAATCATCTTTACATCGCTAATAATGAACAAAATGCGTTGTTTAGTTTCAAGGATGGCCAAATATTTAAAAAGTTCTAACACGTCTAGTGTTGAGGATGTAGAAAGTGAGTACTCATGTATTGTTAAAGGGAACATAAATCATTACATTTTCTGGGGGGCAATTCAGTAATATGTACACTTTAAGATATACAGACTCTAACCAAGCAATCCCATGTCTAAAAATCAATTCTAAAGAAATTATTGGACAAGTGTGCAAAGATAAAACACACATAAACCTGATTTATATTTTAATATAAAAATTGCAAATAAGCTAACTGTCCATTAATAGGTGATTACTTAAACAAATTGTGCTTAATCACAGAGACCAAAGTATAGAGACCTTCTTTACACTTAGGCTTTTTCCTTGAAGATTTTCCCAAAGAGACTTTATTTGCATTATCTATAGGATCTAGAAAGTAATGAGAAAGAAAGTAATTTCTGAATAAGCCAATTTTACATTTTTGTGACCACACTCATTTCTGGCAATAGTGAACTGACAACAGTTTGGCAATATTATTTCTGTGCCTTCCTTTCTAATGGAGAATGATGGCTCCTGAAAAGAGAGCTCAAGGAGCAGGATGCTAGCCCTGGGCCAGCCAGCTGTTATCCGTGGGATCCTGGACAAGCCAATTAATGCTTTCTGCGTCTCAATTTCCTCATCTTTAAAATTGTATTAAATCGTTCAACCTTCTCCAAAGGTTGTTGTGAGAACAAAATAAAATTATTCGTCAGAAAAGTTGAAATATTACTATATAATTCAGTGCAATGTAGGAGAAACTGTTAAAAAATGGTAATTTAGATTTTAAAGTGGTAAAATTTAACCCATTCTTCCTGACAATAATTTAGATAATTGTTATTTGAAATTCATAATTGTCATGTGAGGGTTCTGTAAATTTGTGACCCAATGATCATATCACCAACAAACAGAAGACTATTCAGCTGTTTTTTTCCCTCTAAGGATGGTGGTATCAGCTTACTCCAGAAATGTGAACTCTGGTGGCAATGGTGAGGGCGAATTAACACGCACCATTGTACAGCACACGCTCACAGCACCGCCAGTTGCACATGCTCAGTCACAGCATTACATGCGTGTTTATGACAAGCTTTTCTCTTTCCAATTTTCCCAGAAAGGTCACATGAGAAATATGGAGACTGGAATCGTAGAAAAAAGCTTGATCCATGTGTCAGTATAGGACCAAGAATATACTTAGGACATACATTCTCAGCGGTGGTGATGTTGCCCCAATAGAGCAAAAATTGGTTCCTGGGTGGTAAGAAAAATCTTATAATGTACAGATTACACACACACACACACACACACACACACACACACACACATATTGCATAAATAGACATATATTTGTGGTATTAAAATATCATGGGGAGGGCCATGATTAGGAAAAAATTCAGAAGGGCTCTCTAGCACAGTGATAAAGAAAAAGAGGTTGAGAAATACTGGCTTAGAATAAAACAGCTCTGAATTTGAGATCCTGATGACTGCACTCTGAGACCAGCAATCCCTAATCTTTACCTTGTGTCACCGTTGGTGGTGTTTTAGGTGTCTTCTGGGACTTCTTTCCTTTATTCATTTCTGAAGTGCCATCAGTGATCTCTGAAAAAAGAAAGATTTCAGTAAATGCTCACTGGGAGGTTCCATTAGGAATCTCCCGGAGACTGAGGAAGGACCTTGCACACTCTGGGGCTGTGGGCTGGAGGCTCCGGGTCTTGCCCTCCTAAGAATGCATCTACCAAGAAGGTCTGTGCTGCTCCCGTCAATGTGCCTGTCTGCCACTAGGGGGAGGGGCAGACCACAGTCTGCCAGCAATGGTTACTCTATTAATACAGACACTCACAGTGGGATGCAGCTATCTGAGCCCCTGTGCCAGATGTTCTCAAAGCAAGGTCTGTCAGCTCCTAGGCAGTCCCTGAAACCCTTTCAGAAGATTAGCAAGGTCAAAATTGTTTTCATAATAAAATGTTATTTGCCTTTTTCACTATTTCGACCTTTGCACACATTGTGTAAGAGCAACGGCAGGTAAAACTGTTGGTACCTCAGTACAAATCAAAGCAGTGTCCCCAAACCTCAGCAGGAATCAACGTTTTCTTCACTGCCACCTGCTCACCATAATTTAGAAAAAAAGTCAGATTCACTTAAGAATGTTCTTGGTGAGCCAGTAACAATTATTAATTGTATTAAATTTCTACCCTCGAGAATACATCTTCTTAATATTCTATATGGGAAAACTTGGGAGCACATATAAAGCACTTCTGCTGTATCCTGAAGTACCATGGTTATCTCAAGAAAAATTCTTATGCGACTGTTTGAGTTGCAAGCACACTGTATAATTTAGTGAACTGATTATTTTCCAAATGTCTGTGATATTGTAAAATATTACATTAGTAGAAGATCCATCCAAAATACAAGATAATATATTTTACTGTAAATATATTTTACTGTAACAGAGTAACTTCATAAAGTTCACTGATACAGTTTCAGATTCTACATCACAACTGTTTAAGAAACTACCACTTACTGTATTTTGGTGTTGTATTAAAGATGAACATCCACAGATATCTCAAACAGACTGTTAAAGTACTCTGCCCTTTTCAACTACAAATCTGTGTGAGTCTGGATTTTCTTCCTATACTTTGAACCAAAGCAACATAACACAACTGATTGAATGCAGTGGCAGATATAAGAATCTAGCTTCTTTTATGAAGGTAGACATTAAATAAATTTGCAAAAATATAAAGCGATACACTCTTTTCACCAATTTTCTTTGTTTTGGAAAATATATTTATTTTTCATAAAAACAATATGTTACTTATGTTAATGGGCAATTGGCTTTTTATTGCTACTTTGAAATGAATTAATAAATATTTTAAAATTATTAGTTTTAATTTCTAGTAAGATACATATAAACAACATAAAAAAAGCCCTTTGGGGTCCTTAATGATTTTTAAGAGTATAAAGGAGTTTTGAGACCAAAAAGCTTCAGAGCTGCTGCCCTGGGCCACAGCTGTCCCTGTCAACATACCTGTTTCTTCAACATAAACTCCTTAGATGCGCTACATCCTTGCTGTCTCTTTGTCCCTCTTGTTACACCCCATCCTCGTTCCCTATACGTCTCCCTCCTTCTTCTATTGACTTTACGTATCTATTAATACCTAACCCTGCACCTGCTCCAGGAGTGACCCTCCCAGATTGAGCCATTTAGATGGCAGATTCCATCACCAGCCGCCCTTACCCTTTGATCTGGACGTTTGGGCACATTCAATTCTTGTCTTTTGGGCCCTTGTCACTACCTTCAAGATGCAGGTTGAGTCATCCTTCCTTTGAGTCATCTGATCCACCACTTGGAGCTTTTCTTGAGTGTCCTGCCCAGGTAAGGCTGTCCCTGGACCAAGTAGTGATTTGTGGATAGTTTAAGTTGGGGTCCCCAGTAAGCCTCCTCTATTCCAATCAGTGACCTCCCTTTTCATGCCCCTAGCTCTCACCCATTCAAGAGATCTCTGTACCCCTGTACCTCACTTTACTCCTATTTCTTTATAATTATCTTTCTTCTTTTCTTTTTCCTTATGTATTACTTTTTGAAATGTCTTGTTTTCTTGTACCTATCTTTCTTTCTCCTCCCAAATCACCACCTGCTTTCACTCCAGGTGCCACTTGTTGAAATCAATCAGATAAATTTGGGGAAATCCCACAGCACTGGGGCTTATTTCCTGATTTTTGCTCGTGTGACTCCTGAGCCATGAAGTGGCAACATCTGAGGAGAAACGGCGATGGCCATGCAGTCTTATTTAGGTGGAGAAGGGGGGCCTTGTGAAGCACCTCTCCGGGTTCCCCCAGAGCCTCTGTGTGCTGCGGGAGAGACCCAGAGGTTCCAAGTTCCTCTAGCGGGAAAAGTGCAAGGAATCAAAGAATTGAGGCAAGAACCTTGCCAAGAAGGCAGCTACCCCGAGGAGGGTCAGATAGAGGCTGAGGGAGAGGATGCGGAGGGGAGTCCCATTTATTGTGGAAAGAAGAAAACACTTTTTTCACTGGCTGTGACCTTTAGAACTGACCCCCCCACCCCCAGGATAACCACTGTCCAGTGGAACAAACCTTTCCGGAGGTTTGTAAGGACACGCACTCTGCAGCCAAAGCTCGCAGCAGGCACACCAGGAGCTTTTCCGGTTACCCAGACACCACTTCCGGAGGAAGTGGGCGTGGCTAACCGTTTGAGAGACAGACCAAAGCCGGAAGCCCGCCCTGGCAGAGAGTTCAAAGACGGAAGTTACCAATTATCCCAAAGGAGATGGGTGTAAATCGAAAGGGCCTAAAACTTGTCTTTAATTGGCAAGTTTAATTTTCACCCCGTAATGAAGATGAAGACTCTTACAGAAATGCGTGTATGTGTGTATGTACAATTTAAGGACTACTGTATGGTTTTTTTTCTCTCTCTAAATTTTGAAACATCTTTTCAGGTGTTTGAGTATTTTTAATAAAAGTGATTATGTGTAAGATAATGTGACTCTTAAAAATACCCTTATTGGGCTGAGGAAAGGGGGAATGGGGAGTTAATGGGTATAGAGTTAAAGTTTTACAAGATTAAAAGAGTTATGGAGATGGGTGGTGGTGATGGTTGTGTAACATTATGAATGTATTTAATACCATTTAAGTATGCACTTAAAAATGATTGATATGGTAAATTTTATGTCTATTGTACCACAATTTAAAAAATTGAAAATAAAAAACCCCACATCATCTGTCACATTTAAAATAAAGTGATTCCTTAAAAAAAAAACCCCAAAACCCTGTAAAAATTTTCATTTAAATACAATACGAAGGAAGACAAGGGCCTGGCACCTCCTACTCCTTTCTGTAGCTTGGCAGAGAGGTCTCAGAAGGTCAGAGTTACCTTAACAGAATGACAGTCTGACAGCAGCCCTGGACTCCAGAGGCTTCCCCTTATGAGATTGCTTCTCTGACCAGGGAGCATTCATTATTGTACAGTTGCATAGACATGCCCTGCCCCGACCCTAAAATGTGTAGAGCATTATGGGAGTGGGCATGTCAGTACTGGGATGCTGGCCATGGGGCATACAGACCATCTATGCTTGACCTAAACCTGGGATAAAAAGAATTTGGAGGATTGTATGGGCTCTACTTCTCTACTGTGAATTTTTCCTCCAATATCCTTCAGTTTATATCTGCACCATGTGGTGTAAGTGGTGTCTGTAATCTCTGCATAACACAATAATAAATTTAGAAACTATCCTTTGCCAGATCATTATTCAAACGTTGGGTGACAGAAAATATGGTTGCTTTAATTTGTTTTTCATTTGGGGAATAATTAATGCTTCAGTTGTGCCTGGACATCATCATCTAGCCTAGAAGAGACACATTATGTAAGTATTTACAATAGAGTATGTGGAATCTTCCGAAAGAGCCAATGCTGGGTGTTAGAGAAACATGCAGTGGCCAACGTGGCTAATGTAGAGGTCACAGTACGCCTTCTTGAGGTAGATATTTATGCCAGTATAAGTGATGAAAAGGAGATAGCCAAACATTTATGGGAAGTGATATAGGGTAAGAATTTAGCATTCAAAGAGAACAGCACATGGCAAAGATCAAAGGGGAGAGAAGTGAAACGGAAGGAAATGGAAGTTCAGAGTGGTTGGATTGGAGAGAGCTTTAACAATCACATTAAGAACTGTGGAGCATAATTTAGGCCTTGGAGGAGCTGTGGTTGTAACGATCTACAAGATGGGGTTTCCCGAAGCTGCCAGTTCTTTTAGAACTCATCAAATTGAGGCTGCTCCAACCAGCTCTACAGGTGATGGATTTAAGGCAAATCTTGTCTTTAAGGAGATTGAGAAGAAGCTTGAAGAGGAAGGGGAACAGTTTGTGAAGAAAATCGGTGGTATTTTTGCCTTCAAGGTGAAGGATGGCCATGGGGGTAAAGAAGCCACCTGGGTGGTAGATGTGAAGAATGGCAAAGGATCTGTGCTTCCCAACTCAGATAAAAAGGCTGACTGCACGATCACAATGGCTGACTCCGACTTACTGGCTTTAATGACTGGTAAAATGAATCCTCAGTCGGCCTTCTTTCAAGGCAAATTGAAAATCACTGGAAATATGGGTCTGGCTATGAAGTTACAAAATCTT